>MKYO02006232.1:274252-294976 GCA_002013955.2 Citrus medica | reverse complement strand
CCATATGCTGTCCACCCCTAAAGTCTCCAACCGATCCCTTCCTTATGGCAGCATCATCACTAGGATCCTGAACCACTTTCACGTTCCTATTGTCGAGCATGTTTTTCTCGAGACTCGTAAGCTTGGTCGAGACATTATTTCTGCGATTGGATTCTTTAAGAAGCGTGGGAAATGGGAAAAGACTACATCCTCCAAAAACGAAGCCACACTGATTGCACCCGAGGATGATCGCATGCTGAATGATGTCTACTCCGAGGATGAGCTGCCTGATTTCCGTCTTGGGGCTAGATCGCGTATTCCTCGCCAACCAGCAGCACCAGCAGCTCCTGCTTCACCAGCAGCACCAGCAGCAGATGCACCTCAGGATGACGAGCCTACCGAGACTGCCGTCCCTCCTGCGGCATCAGCTGTTCCTGAGGATCGCTTCCAGCAGCTTCTCGACCGAGTAGATGCACTGTCCCAGCAACAGCAGCAGCTTCGATCTGATTTTGCAACCTTTCGGGAGCAAATTTCAGATCAGCAGATGGAGTTACTTGCGGGTCAGCGTCGCATTCTCGGCTACTTTGGATATGACCCCGGCAGTTCGTCTTCACAGCCTCCATCTTAGTTTTCTCTGTCCCTATGATATTCGCACAGACATTTCTCATTTCATGTTATTTGCCTTATGCATATGATGTTATTTATTTTGTGTTTATGCTTCTGATATCTCATATTGGACATGTGCTCTTGATTTATGCTCGAGTTGTTTTTGGTATTATATTGATTATATTGCTCATCCTGGAAGTGTGAATTTGTTGGTATGGCGGTTGGTTGATATGGTGGTATATTTATATGGAAGTATTTCTCTTTTTAACTTTGTGTGTTGTTGAGGAAATGCTCATATTTCAGGGGAGACTCTGCCCAAATTTCTCCAAACATAAGTCATTCATCGCGTCTCTTTCTTTTTGATGATGAAGGGGGAGAGAAATTGGCATGGCGAAATAGTATTGGCATGCATTTCAAAATCAATCTGTTGTGTTTAAAATTTTGAGATTAACAGTTGAATATTTTTTAAGGGAGTTAACAAGTCTTTCAAAATTTCACTTAGGGGGAGCACATATTTAGGGGGAGCAAAATTGCACAAATATTTTCTTGAAAAGTTTGTCATCATCAAAAAGGGGGAGATTGTTAACATAAATTATTCCTTATTGATTTTGATGATAACAAACATGATTAAGATTGATTAAATCGTTTCAAACGCTCATCATAATTTTCATCTATTTTGACAAGTTTCATAAAGTATTTTTATAAAGATTTGGAGACAAAACAGTCATCTTGCAAAATAGTTCACTGCAGCAGTTTTTGTGGAAAACGGCGATCCGACATGTGTAGAAAACGGCTCGCCGATTTCAAGCAGAAATGGAGATTAGCCTCTGGACGGAAACGGCACACCGACATTTGTGATAAACGGCTCGCCGATATCAACCAGTAGCCTCTGGACCTAAACGGCGATCCGACATCTAGATAACGGCGATCCGACAATTTGAAAAATCAGCCCAACGGTCATATTGACCATTCAAACGGCGATCCGACATCTAGCTAACGGCGATCCGACAGTGTGCAGAAAGTCAATAACGGCTAGTTTTCAGCTGCAGCTATAAATAAGCTCATTCAAATTCAAACAAGGGTTGATCACAACACAACCATTGAGCTTATATTCGAGAATACAATCTTCATAGAGCTTTAAACACATTTTCTCTTCATCTATTCACACATTGGGCATTGATTTGTGATCTTAAATATTGTGTGAGAGAAAAATAATTTGTAATCTTTTACTTTGAGTGATTGTAAGTGTTGGGATACACTTGGGTTAAGAGATTGGGGATAATCTCTTGTTGTAAAGGTCCATTGACACCTTGGAAGTCAAGTGTAAGCATTTGAAGCCTTGGAGGCTTGCTTAGTGGAATCCTCAAGCCCGGAAAGCTTGGAGGCGTGGACGTAGGCAAGGTTGGCCGAACCACGTAAAAATCTCGTGTTTGAATCTCTCTTCCCTTATCTTTTTATATTGTGATCATCTTAATTGTTATTGCTTTGAATTTGAGCTATAATTGCATTTAGATTTTCTTTAATATTGAATAATTTTTAGAATCCCAATTCACCCCCCTCTTGGGTTCCTTACTTGTTTTTCATGATCATCTATCTTCAACTCAAGATAGCTTTTCTCAAGAAACACCATAATACAATCATAGTAATACTCGAGGCCAACATTGTAGCTATGTTGAAAAGTCATGCACGTGACATTCAAATTCAAAAATGCATGCAAAATTTCAAATGGCTACCAAACAATTAAAGAAAAAAAATGAAAAGTTGGCAAATTTGTCAAATTTGCCAAATGCACACCATTGACATATGTGCATGGGATAGGTGGAATAGTGCTTGGGTTATGTGGAATAGTATTAGCTTCAAGCCTGTAAATAGAAGAAGTTTTTCATTTGTTAAGCATCCAAAAATTGTTAAGCTTATAAGTTTCTAAGTTTTTGAGAGAAGTGAGAGAAGTATGTATGGGGAATTTATCTTTCTTGCAGAGTGTGAGAGTACTGGGTATATTTGGGCTTCTGGGAAGTGAGATTCGTTACTCAAATATTGTACTCTATTAATTGTTAAATAAATAATTATTCTTTCTTGCCTCCGTGGATTGAGGTTTAATTACCGAACCACGTAATTCTTGTGTCCTTTATTTTTCTATAATTATTTGGTGCGCTTGATTCCGCATTCCACGCACAACAAGTGGTATCAGAGCCGACGGTTCGTACTTGGGGGGATACGGTACTGTTCACGTATACGGTATTCCCGTATACAGCACTGTTCACATACAGTACTATTCACGAATACGGTGGAGACGGCCATTTGTACTTGGGAGACAATCTATTGTAAGTAGTGTGTATTTTTGCATGTCTTGGAAAGTTCTGTCAACAAAGGCGATAAGAGTCTAAGGATTCTGGTTTTTAATTGGGACCGAGTTCTCGTCCACTCTCCTGGGAACTTTCCTAGTGCATTTATTCTCGCGAAATTAATATCATAGAGACTATTTTTCAAGTGGAAATAGTTCGTTGAGAAAATGATAGAAGGTGAAACTTCCAGAATTAGGGAGAGATCTACCAAGACTATTTCAAAAGATACTTCAGGTGGGAGGCGAGATTTGTCAAATCGCTATTCAGCACCTGTTATAGGAGGCCAAAAAATCGATGTTGAAAAGTTTGATGGGAAAATCAACTTCGGCATGTGGAGGCGCGAAGTTATGGATGCCCTTATTCAAATCGATCTCGATGTTGTTCTGAAAAATAAAAAAACACTTGTATAATGAAGAAATTTAGGATCGTATGAACGAGAAAGCTTGTGGTCAGATTAGATCTTGTTTGACCAATGAGGTGAAATACTTGGTGAAAGATGAGGACTGTGCGGTGACTTTGTGGCGTACATTGGAAGAGAAGTACCTAGTGAAAAGTTCTAAAAATCGCCTTCATGCAATGAGCCAAGTATATGGTTTTCGAATGAAGTCTGTGGTGTCAATGCACGATCATGTCTCAAAATTTGAAAAGTTACTTGCTAATTTAAAGAATCTTGATGAAGATATTAAGGATAAAGTCAACGCTATGATTCTGTTACACTCACTACCAGAGAAATATAGTCATTTTGTGACTACTTTGATATATGGGAAAAGTGTGATCGTCTTCAAAGATGTTTGCACAGCATTGACCAGCTTGGAGATTCGGAATAATAATAAAAATTCTAAACGAGCATCATCTGAAGCTTTGGTGAGTAGAGATTAGACGATGGAGAAACAAAAGAAGCGTGGTGGAAAGAATTCTCAATCCAAATCGAGAAGCAGAAATATAGCTCGAGACAAGTGTGCCTTTTGTCATGAAAAAGGTCATTGGAGGAAAGTTTGTCTGAAGGCTCAAAAGAGAGATGGGAAGAAACCAGCAACAGCAAACATGGCACGGAAAGATGAAGACTCGGATTATTCACTAAGGATTACTCATGTAGTATACGTGGCTAGTTCAAGCGAGTGGATACTTGATACTAGAGCAACCTATCATTTGTGTCCTATTAAGGAATGGTTTGCGGATTTTCGTAATATGAAATCTGATGCAGTTGTGATGGGGAATGATCAACCTTGTCGTACAATGGGGATAAGAACAATTCAGGTCAAAAATGTTTGATGGAATGATCAGAGAACTCAAAGAGGTTAAATTTGTTCCAGCTTTAAAGAAAAATCTAATTTCTGTGGGTGCTTTGGAAGCTAAAGGCTACAAGGTTACCATTGAAGATGGTATAATGAAGTTTACACATGGGGCTATGGTGATTTTGTAAGGGGTTCGGCGTCACAATCTGTACTATTTGAAGGGAGGTACAACTGATGAAGCAAATGTTGTTAAGGCACACAGTGACACTACCACGCTATGGCATGTACGATTGAGACATGCTGGAGAAAAGTATTTGCACACTCTGATAAGGCACGGACTCTTAAAAGGTACCAAAACCTGTAAATTAAATTTTTGTGAGCATTGTGTATTAGGTAAGAAAACAAAGGTCAAGTTTGGTACAGCTAATCACGATACTCCTGAGATCCTTGAATTTGTTCATAGTGATGTATAGGGACCAACCAAGACTGCATCAATTGGTGGAAGCCATTATTTTGTTACATTTGTTGATGATTTCTCTGGACGTGTGTGGGTGTACACCATGCGAGCAAATGATGAGGTTCTAGAGATTTTCGTGAAATAGAAGAAATTGGTGGAGACTCAAACTGGCATAAAGATCAAAGTATTACGATCTGATAATGGGAGTGAATATACTTCTGATACATTCTTGTAAGTATGCCAGAACGAGGGTATTAAAAGGCATTTCATGGTAAGACATACTCCACAACAGAACGATGTGGCTGAGCGTATGAATCGTACTTTACTGGAGAAAGTACAATGTATGTTATCTAATGTTAGTTTAGATAAAAAGTTTTGGGCTGAAGCTATGAGCTACGCAAGTCACTTGGTAAATCGATTGCCTTTTGCTGCAATTAGAGGTAAAACTTCTATGGAAATATGGTCTGGAAAGCATGCACAAGACTATGATTCCCTTTATATATTCGGGTGCCCAGCTTATTATCATGTCAAAGATGGTAAACTGGATTCTCGTGCTAGAAAAACTATCTTTGTGGGATTCAAAGGTGGAGTAAAGGGCTTTAAGCTTTGGGATCTCGAAGACAAAAAGTTTATGTATAGCAGAGATGTCACATTTGATGAAGTTTCAATGATGAAAGCTTCAAGCTCTCAACAAGTGGAGAACAAGACCAAAGAGGTATTGCAGCGGGTGGAGTTTGATGCAACTCCATATGTACTAGTTAATTCTACATCAAAGAAGGGTTCAACTATGGAGGTGACACCTAGAGTTGAAGAAGAGGTTGTTTCGTCTGATGTCCCACAAAATGAAGAAACAATTGATGATGTAGATAATGATGATTTTATAGCAATACAGAGGCCAAGAAGAGAGATAAAGAAACCCGGATGGCTTACTAAAGATATGGTGGTAGCCTATGCACTTCCAATTATTGATAATGACATCCCCAACACTTTCGGTGAAGCATTACGCAATAATGAAAGTGATCAATGGAAGTTAACTATGGAAGAAGAGATGAAATCTCTCTATCAAAACCAGACTTGGGAACTTGTGGAGTTACCGTAGGGGAAAAGGGCTATTGGCAATAAATGAGTCTACACCAAAAAGCAAGGATCTCCGAATCAATCAACTCCTCGATACAATGCAAGACTCGTGGTAAAAGATTTTGCTCAAAAAGAAAGTATTGACTACAATAAAGTTTTCTCTCCAGTTGTAAAACATACTTCCATTCGTATCCTACTTGCCTTAGTTGCAGAATATGGGTTAGAGTTGGCTCAATTGGATGTTAAGACGACGTTTTTACATGGAGATTTAGAGGAAGAAATCTATATGATTCAGCCTTGTGGTTTCAGAGTTGCTGGAAAGGAGAATCATGTGTGTAGGTTGATTAAATCTTTGTACGGACTGAAGCAATCGCCAAGGTAGTGGTACAAAAGATTTGATCAATTTATACAAGGGCAGAAATTCACCAGAAGTGAACACGATCATTGTGTTTACTTTAGAAGACAACCAGATGGAGTTTTCATCTATTTGTTACTATATGTCAACGATATGCTTATGGCTTCGAAGAATAGAGATGAGATCGAAAGATTAAAGAAGCAGCTGGCTTCTGAGTTCGAGATTAAAGACTTAGGTGATGCACAGAGAATACTTAGGATGAAGATTCGTAGAGACAAGAAGAATGGGAGCGTATGGTTGACTCAAAAGTTTTATTTGAAGAAAGTGCTAGAAAGATTCGGTATGGATGACAAAACAAAATCGGTATTCACACCTCTAACTCCTCATTTCAAATTAAGCTTTTCTTCATGTCCTAGATCTCAAGAGGAGCGCGATTACATGGCTCGTGTTCCATATGCTAGTGCTGTGGGTAGTCTTATGTATGCTATGGTATGCACAAGGCCCGATATATCTCAAGCAGTGAGCATGGTTAGTAGATACATTTACAATCCGGGTAAAAATCAATGGCTTGCAGTAAAGTGGATTCTCCGATATCTGTATGGGATAGTTGATGTTGAGTTATTATTCAAGAAGGATTGTGGTCAACAGTGTGTTGGGTATTGTGATTCTGATTTCGCTGGATACCTTGACAAGCGAAGATCAACAACGGGCTACGTATTCACATTGGGTGGAGGTCCGGTCAGCTGGAGGTCGATTTTGCAATCGACAATTGCTCTGTCCACTATGGAAGCAGAGTATATGGCAGCAACCGAAGTTGTAAAAGAAGCTATCTGGTTGAAAGGCTTGTTAGGTGATTTGGGAGTTATATAGGAGAACATTGCAGTCTTTTGTGATAATCAAAGTGCGATATTCCTTGCGAAGAATCAAACATATCACGCTCAGACGAAGCACATAGATGTGAAATATCATTATGTGAGGGAGATTATCGAAGGTGGTGATGTGTTGTTAAAAAAGATTGATACAAAGATAATTCATCAGATATGTTGACGAAGGTAGTTTCTGGAGTTAAGTTTCAACATTGCTTGAAACTAATTCAAATCATTCGCTTATGTTAAGATATGTCATTCTGGAATTATGAACTACGGTTGGCTTGATCCCAAATTTTGGGTACGTAGACAGTTGAATCGACACAGCCATTCTAGATCCTTATTGAAGAATTACTTTGGGGATGAGGGTTCATTGGTAGTCGGCTCAGATTTGGATAAATTTTTGCCGAGGTGGAGAATTATTGAAAAGTCATGCGCGTGACATTCAAATTAAAAAATGCATACAAAATTTCAAATGGCTACCAAACAATTAAATAAATGAAAAGTTGACAAATTTGTCAAATTTGCCAAATGGACACCATTGACATATGTGCATGGGATATGTGGAATAGTGCTTGGGTTAGGTGGAATAGTATTAGCTTCAAGCCTATAAATAGAGGAAGTTTTTCATTTGTTAAGCATCCCAAAATTGTTAAGCCTATAAGTTTCTAAGCTTTTGAGAGAAGTGTGTTTGGGGAATTTATCTTTCCTGCAGAGTGTGAGAGTACTAGGTATATTTGGATTTCTATGAAGTGAGTTTCGTTACTCAAATGTTGTACTCTATTAATTGTTAAATAAACAATTATCCGTTCTTGCCTCCGTGGATGTAGGTTTAATTACTGAACCACATAATTCTTGTGTCCTTTATTTTTCTATAATTATTTGGTGCGCTTGATTCTGCATTCCGCGCACAATAAGCTATCGTTAACCTCCTTCTGATAGGGTTTCAATACGATCTCTTAAACTAGCAGTCATTTCCTGAGATTGGGATTCAAGGGATTTTATCCTCTACTCAAATGAAGACTTTTAATTACCATGCTCAGTCATCAAGTCCTTTAATTCCTCCTCGAATTGGTAGTTTCGACTGTAAGTTTAGCTTCAGCAGTCTCAATCCTCTTCTTCCAAGTTTGGATTTCAGTCTTCATCTCATTGTCATATCTCGCAATCCGCTCCTTATAATTAGTCATTATATAGCCCAACTGGTAAGAGTCAAACTAGAAGACATTCATCAGTTTAGCAAGGGTGCGGCCTTTTATGCTCTTAATATCCTTCTTCTTAACCATTCTAATAGTATAAGTTGAACTCCGACGAGGACAAAACATGGGGATAACATATAAAGAGCTAGAGAGTGACGAGCAGGCCTAGTGAGTAATATTGTGGAAGGGGAGATTTTTATACATATAATTTCTAGTTTTGTTTGTTACACTCTCAATTGTATAAACAAAAGGAGTGGTGTTTATGTGATAAGATAAGACGACTACAATCAGCTTTCCTCAAAGCTTGATTATGCTCGCCTCGATATTTGAAGCAGCCTAGAGGAAACCAGCTACCAGGATTAGGCGGGGATGTTATTAACCGAGAAGAGATCTAGTCAAAACAACTTTCCTCATCCTATCCGAAAATGCAGGTGTTGACACCAAAATCTGGTCATGTTAGTGTGTGGGCTACTGTTGTTGTTGATTTTACTTTAATTACTATAGTTTCAATGTGCAAGTGTAAATAACGAGTAATAAAATTATGAGTATTTAAAATTGTCTTTACAGGGATTGATACTACTAGATTTGCTACAACAATTCCAACAATGCAATCTACGTTCTAAATTAAATCAATACAACTAAGACTACCGAATACCTTAATAAATCTAAATAATTAGAAAGGTAATGAATATAATTTGTACATTAATACAAAGGTTAATTCAATAGGTATCGAGTAGTTGAGTGATTAAACTCCCTTAATGGTGTTGACTGTTGATTCATGTTAAGTTCAATTGCTGTAGCATTTACCACAGCACTGGGCAGAAACCATTTTTATCCTCAGTGGTAGCATGTTGGATGTCTTATATCTTTATGCAATCTAACAATGACCAATTGTTACACCTACATAAGATATAACATTACACATTTAGGTTCTCTTTACCCTACAAGGTGAATCCCTATATTTATTTCATCACTAATCTTATATTAAGCATGGTCTTTTTAGGACTCAAGTTAAACATAATCTAGAAAACTCAATCTAAGATTAAGTGTTGTTGTGATATATTCCACTAGGATAGGCCCTTTTATGACTCTTTCCTAACTTGTATCATTAAATTGGTGGTCAGACGAAATAATGACTTTAAATAAATACTATAAAAAAATGATATACCAAACATGCAGCAACATCTACATTCAATCAATTAACCATTAAGCTAGTTTAACACTCAATCACAAATAAATTTAGTTAATAATTTGTAAAAGGTAAATAAACAACCAAGTTCTAGCCATCGAATACATCTTCATGATCAATGAATAACAAATAAACAAGAAAAGAAAGAGAAAGAACATAGTCCAATTGATTCTGCAAGTTCTTCTGCTGGTGCAGCCTTGAATACTGATTGGGAATTTTGTATCTTCATTGTCTTTTTTCTGTTTTTATCTTGATTGACGGCCTCCTCCTTTTCTTTTCATGTATGCTTCCTTTTATAGTTGCAAATTAGGGTAACTGGAAACTTTAGGGTACACATCTTCAGATTAGGAAACTGTAGATCGCAATATTCTGAATATTTTGCCTAGATTTTCTATCAATACTTGAGGATTGCTATAGCAATAGTTACAACATTTGCACTATTCTAGCCTTGCTTCAAGTCTTCTGTAGCCATGTTCATTTGTCCTTTTTATAAGTCTCTTGCAATAGCATCCTTTTCCATAAAATTCAGGTTTCTAATTACCTATAATTAAGCACATGTTTTAGGCATACAATTATTCTAAATCACACAAACTTCATCAAACTTAAACTAAGATAGATGTTAATGCAAAACAACATCGAAATGTACTAAAAGCACATTAATACTCGCTAAATAGTATTGATTTAAGCATAAAAGTCTCATGATAACTCTCATTTTATAGAGTTATCAGCTACCTACAAGATCCTAACATAGTGTGTAGGCCACCTACAAGATCCTAACACTAGCATTTGAATTTATTTGCTTGAGGAATGGAAGCAGTTTTTGCCTCTACTGAGAAGTCTGAGCAAAAATTGATGAGCACGATTCAACCTAACGAGCATCTACAACTAGAAAAATGGTCAAGGATATTGGAAGTCTTTCTAACATTAACCCTCTAACACTAAGTCAGTTACACAAATTTTCACAAAACAATATGGTTTATGAATATTTATGCAAAAAAATCAATAAAAATGAACCAAAAAGAAGAATGTAAGAAAAAAATTCTCCTTTCAAATAAGAGGAAGAAGTAAAGACATGATAAGAAAGGATAGAGATGAGGTGAGGATTAAGAATCAATACAAAAATTAAATCGTTTGAGATCATGTAGAGAATGAGATGATATGGAATTTTTTCAAAAGTTCCCCAACATTAGCTTTCTTAGGAGTTTTATAGGGATCTAATCCCTCCCCATGGATTACAGTATAGTGGGGTTTTGAGGATAGAGTCCAATCTCCCACTCTTTCTTGGACTATGGAATTATGGATTTTAAGGATATGATACAATCCTTAAATTTAGGGAGAAGATGGGAAGGTGGTTTTGACTGTGGCTCTTCCCAATTTACCTACTTCCTCTCCTAATCCTACTCGACTGTTTCCTTCAGGCTATTTTAAATGGCGAGGTGAGCACAATTAAATTTCAAGGATAGCCTAATTGTGGTCGCCCTATTTTATCACCCAAATACTAGGGAGAGAGGGAAATTTAACCCTACCCTGGAAATCCCATGTTCCCTAACCCATAGGGATGGATTTTAATCCATATAAAACTCCTAAGAATACCAACGATCGGGGACTTTTGAAAACACTCCGTTCTATCTCATTCTTGACATGATCTCAAAGGTTTGAAATTTATGATTTGTGTAATGATCCAAAATTTTGTCAATTTCAATTTATGATTTGTTTAGGATTTGTTTCAAGAGCTCACATTGCCAAAATTACAAAGCGACTAGTTTTAAACCGTTTGTTTCTAGAAACCCGTACAATAAAGCATTACATTTTTGCCCTAAGGCTCAAATTTTCTATGGACAATCTGACTTATAAATAATTAATTATGATTTCATCATCTTTCCTTATTTAATCTTGAAATTGCAACATCTCTCATACATCATCTTCCTCTCAATCCGTGCACATAGCGTCTGCCAAAGCTGAAATGTTGCAAAAGCTTAACCTATGAAGGGGATAAAGCATCCCACCTACAGATCCAATGATGAATCCAAAACAACTCCAGCAATAATGCCATAATGATGAATCCATCGTTGTTTGATGATTCATTTGGCCAATCCCACACATCAGTTCTTGGATGAATAAAATCACATGAATTGTGTCTCTGTACAATATCACCACACAATCTTGGATGCCCTTCAAAGCTGGAGCTTGGAAACGTATGAAACTGACCTCCTGATGGTATTGTCCTTGAAGATCATTGTTCGCGACGCTGAATGAAGATAAAAAGTGAAGATCAACGAGGGATAAAGGGATTTCGCCATGCAGATTGTTTTCAGAAAAATCTAATTCCTCTAATTTTGTGAGCTGAAATATTTGATCAGGGATTTCACCAGAGAAATTGTTAAGGCTGAGATCAAACACATGAAGAAACATCACGTTACCAATTTCGATGGGAATGCTGCCATTTAGGCCGTTGTTTCTCAGGTATATTGCTGGAGGTAAGCTGAAGAGTTTGTTATATTGTTGATTGTAAAGAGCGCATTTTGTTTCTGGCACAAAGAGAGGCAATTGAAGTTGGTTACCATCAGCTCTGTTTTTGGCCTCTTGAAATGCCAGAGCTGGCAGGCCACAAAATTCTTTCGGAAACTCTCCGGAAATGGAGTTGTAAGACAAATCTATGTAGAAGAGGTTTGGCATTTCCTAACCATCCTGGAATCGGACCAGTGATTTGATTTGATCCCAAGTCCAAAACCTGTTAACTTCTTTAACTTACCAAGCCAAGTTGGGATTTGGCCCTTGATTTCGCAATCGCCTATACCCAAAACAACAAGATTTTGAAATGCATATGACGAGATTGTTATCTGGTTTTCATCTGGAATTGCTTCGTGGAAAAAATTTTTACAGAGGAGGAGCATCCTCAGGTTCTTACAGCCCATCAAAATCCTGATAGCTCCAGTGATATTGCTCAAGTTATTGTTAGTAATTGAAAGGTAAGATAGAGATACTAGTGCAAGTATCGTAGGAGAATTTGTTCCTCTATCTTGTTACGAGACAGACGAATTGCAGTAAAAAACATGCATGAAGTGAGAGTTAATGGGAAACTACCTGTAAAGTTATTGTTTCCAAGGTCTATGGTATGTAGATTGTGAAGGGTAGAGAAATTATATGCGGAGAGATCTCCTCTAAAGTTGTTAATCCGTAAATTCAATGTGATGAGATTAGTGCAGTTCATCAAAAATTGAGGCAAAAAACCTGATAGGCTGTTTGTGTGAAGCTTCAAAGATTTCAAGTTGGCGAGTTTCCCAATATCTTAGGGGACCAAGCCACTGAATTTGTTAAGAGTTAAGCTCAAGAATACTGAGGCTTGTGAGGTTGACGACGCCATTGCTGATCGCTCCGGAGAGTTGATTAACAGGTAAAGAGATATCTTCAAGTGATGCAGCGGCAGAAACGTCATCAGGAATTGATCCTGATAGGTAACTGAAACCTGCCCGAAATGTTTGAAGCTTGGAGCAATTTCCTAGTCCAGGAGGAAGCTGGCAGTGGCCCCTAAAATAGTTGTGGGAAAAATCGAGGATCCAGAGGGAGCACGAAGATTTATTATTCCAGCTGGTAAAAGAAGGGATATTGCTGGAGAACTTGTTGTGGCTGACATTAAGAGTAATCAAATTTTCAGCCAGCTAAAAAAAGGATGATGGAAATTGGCCAGAAAAAGAATAGTAAATCAAATCAAGAGTTTCAAGATGAATAACGAAAGAAAAGGAACTGACGGCGAGAGAACCGAGAGGTGATTGTGGGAAAGATTGAGATGACGGAGATGTGTCAGCTTTCCAGTAAACGGATAAATGCTGCCTCTAAGGCCTCCGTCGGGTAGCCATATATGACTGACTTGAGCTTCGGAATCGCATTTGATGCCTTCCCAGAGGCAGCAATCAGTGGAGAAAGGCCAATTCAATGGAGGATTAGATGCATTGAAGTTGAGCGATAAAAGGGTTTCTTGATCTATTTGATTGCAGGCTTGATCAAGAGAGGCAAAGCGTGACAAGAATGCTTATGAACAAATCCATTGTTGTTGTTCTTTGAAGTTTCATGCTGCAGGTTTGTTAATTTTTTATGGCCATCGTATGAATGGAAGAGAAAAGACTAGAAAAAACAAAAAGTCGGTAGTTGCTAAAAATTATAAAATTAGAAGACGGATATTAATATATGTCATTTCTCATATTCAAACTCTTTAGTAACATATAATTAGTAATGGATATTTAAAACTTTAAAGTTTGACGAATTCTCATGAGTAATTAACATATACGTATGTATGTGTATGTATGTGTGTGTGTATGTTGATAGACTAATAAATAATAAAATATTTCATTTCTGTGTGTACAAGCTACGTATAACCTGCTTTATGGATTGATTCACAATATAGATGTGGATAACTCTTGCTTAATGGCGTCACAAGGTTTTTGGCTCAATAAGGATGAAAGAAAACAGAGATGTTGTTTGGTTGCTGAGAAAATAGTTAAGAAAGAGATGTTTCTGGAATCTGTATTATTATTATTATTATTATTATTATTATTATTATTATTATTATTATTATTATTATTATTATTATTATTTATTCAACTCAATTTGTTACAAGAATACAATCTCTATATATATACATCTCTTAAGCATTATTATCATTACTAATTGACAACTAACTATTAACTAATTAAAATATGAAACTTCAACACATAATACACATTGTGTTGCAACAAATTTTAACGGTTTATGCTGAGCTGTCATCTTGCTTACTAACTTCTAACGTCACAATTATGTTTTCTTTCTTTAGCTTAGACTTTTCCGTCTTCTTCTATATGAAATGAACTTCCTTAACAACCCCCTCAAACTCAAGGGATAAGGAAGAACGTTGAGTTGGGCACTTAAGTAATTAAACTGTGTAAATGAAAGGGGTTTAGTCATTATGTCTGCAACTTGCTCTGCACTTGGCACATGCTGAATATTTAGCTCCCCTACAACAACCCTGTTTCGAATGAAATGCATATCAATTTCAATATACTTTGTTCTTAAATGATAAACAGGATTTCTAGCCAATTCAGTTGCACTTATATTATCACACCAAATTGTAGGCTTTTTTGTGCAACATACTCAATTTCAAAGAATAAAAATTGTAACCAGATCAGTTCTGCACTAGTTGAAGCTAAGGCTCTATACTCACTCTCTACACTTGATCTGGTGATGATGGATTGTTTCTTAGATGACCAAAATATTAGGTTGTTACCTAGATAAATACAATAAGCACCAACCGGTTTCCTATCGTCCAAGTACACGCCCAATCAGCATCCGTAAAACTAGTGAGTGTCGGGTTGCCTTCTCTGAAGAACTTCAAACCATAATCTTAGGTAGCTTTTAAGTATCTTAATACTCTCTTGCAGGCCATGAGATGTTGTAATGTAGGTGTAGAAACATATTGACTTACTTTGTTGACAACAAATGTAATCTCAGGTCTAGTTAAGATGAGATATTGGATGCCCCCAACAATACTCCTATAGCGTGATGGATCTTCAAGAAAATAGCCTAGCTCACCTTGGACAACTTTTTGCAACTTCAAACCAGTACTCATAGGAGTATCAACCCCTTTACATTCAATCATGTCAACCTTGGTCAATAAGTCTCGAATATACTTTCTCTGAGACAAATATAGACAGTCTATATCATACAACACTTCAATGTCACGGAAGTATGACAATATGCCAAGATCTTTCAAAGCAAATGTTGTACTAAATGTGCCAATAAACCTCTCTAATTCCATACTATTTGGTCCTATAATTAAAATAGAACACCCAAAAAATTTACCCATAAAAGCACAAGGGTAATATTAGAATAAAACCTCACATCATTTATTCTTATTAATAAATCTCAAGACAGACAATTATTATCCATACTCCAATTATATCCTTACATAAAACATTTGAAATAAAGTCTCCAAAAAAAAAATCTCTAATCCAAAATAAAAAAACTTAGTCAAATTTAATCTTTAAAGCAACTCCAAAGGTCCACTAAAAAAAAAACTCCATCTAGATACCCAAGCCACATCTCTAATCAATCTGCAAAAATATTAGAGATGAGGGGTGAGACACAAACTCGATAAGTAAATCCATGCACAATATTTGAAAACCTTTATCATTATACCTTTAAACATTTTATAACATCTTATAATAATATATTCATTTAGCATAAGGGATGGATTCATGTAAAAGCATTAAAATTATTAAAATATCATTAAAAACATTAAAACATAAACATTTGGTAGCTCATGCCTCGTAATCATCATCATTCATCATTTAGGGTACTATACCCCATATTGTTCCTCGTTCAGAGTACTATACCTCGCATTGTTTATAACATATTGTGCACAACATCATCATCATAGTAGCAAGCTGGCCATAACATTATATAACATCATAACATTTGCATCTTATACATTACTACGAATTATGAGCCAAAACCTTTTTTAATCCACCTTACATCCTTTCATAAATAGCATTTAAAGTCTTCTAACACATTTAAGAACTTTTCTTTGATCATTTAATTCTTTTAGAAATTCTTTAAGAAAACATTTTGTTTAAGAAAACTAATTTCTTAAGAAAAATTCATTTTGAAATATATTTATACATTTATAGTGTTTTTATTTTACAAAATTCATTAAAATATTTTAGAAATCCGTTTTGTAAAAAATTTCCATTCAAACATAATTCTTATAACATAAATTGCATTTATTATAAAGCACATCATGCATGAATCTACTTATATCGATCCGCAGCAATCAACTCAATACCTTAAGAACAAACCAACGAGATCACCCACGTCCTATAATCATCATAAAAATATCTTTATCAATATTACCTCTAACCTTAAACATAATCTCAATCATCCTTAAATCATAGGCACTTATACTAGCTCAATACTTATACATATTCTAGCATAAACATGAGTGTCCTGCACATGCTGATTTTTAATAACCTATACACATGTCGGAAAACCATGAAAATTTATAGAGGTACTGTGAACATGCATAAAATTGCTTACAAAATTTCACAAAAATAAGCACAAGTGAAAATCAAGTCAGAATATTGACCTTTCACCAAAGTAACAAAATTGTCCTGTATTGACCAAAATAGACATTTACCAATTAGGAAATTTGTAAAATATTCTCTAGTACTCAAAATAGTCTGTTTCTTTTTTCTAATTATAGTAAACACATTCACAACGTAACTAACTAAAATTCATAATTTTTGGACGTTTGAAACTATTTTAAAAGCATTTTATTTCCGACAACATCTAACATGTTCAAAAAATTCTATATTTGAAGATAGAATTTCAAAAATTCATAACTTTTATTTTACAAGCCCATGACGATTCCAACTTTTCAAGATAGAGAAAAGATTGAAATTTCATTATAAAATCCTAACATGGCATTTAATATTCATAAGTTATCCGAAACTATTACATGTTTCAGCTTCTACAATTTTAGTAAACAGTTTCCAGATCGGCTGCTGCAGCATGTTATGATTTTTAATAATTTAACCATAATGAATAAAAATTACGAAATTGAACGTGAAATCATATGAGACATAGATCTGTTGATGCAAAAATCACCATAAGTTTTAAACATGTATAACCTTATGGAAAAAGTTCTAGAAGTGAGAACTACCATTGAAAATCGAAATTTCCCAGGACCAGTAATCCAACTTCGAAAAATCATAACAATTTGCATACTCAGAGGATTTCAACACAAATCCTATCAATGGAAAGCTTAGGATGTCTAGTTCCGTGATATGTACACGTATTCATGTGATTCTAATTAAAGAAAATGGTTTGAAGCAAAAAAATGCAGACTGTTCATATCATCACAGTATTACAAACACACATATATTACCCAAATCATACTACAAGTAATTAAAGGCAGACAATTAACAAAGTAAATCTTATAAGTCAAAAAAATACTTAATACTGTAAGGCAAACACCAAGCAAAGAAGTTATAAAACTTTCTTTTCCTTCTCCAAAGACTTATGTTTCTTTTTTTTTCCTAGGATTTTGTAACGGTGTAGAAAATATAATACGGCTTCTTTTTAAATACTTTTGACAATTAAGAAATACTTTTAAAAAAAATAGAAAGCAAAAAAACGAGATTTTTAAGAAAATTATTTTTTAAAAATAAAAGTTAATAACTTATGTAATTTATTTAAAACAAATTGATAAGTTTTACTCACACGCAAACACCCAACAATAATTATCCTACCCAATTTAATAAGGGTAAAAGAGGAAACAAATAACGGTGTTACATAAAATATCATCAACATATACAAGGACAAGAATTACAGAGGTTGGATTTTTCTGATGAAGAGTGATGTATGTGAACAGGTGTTGACAAAACCCTGTTGAAGTAAACAATCTTTAAGCTTATCATACCAAGCTCTAGGAGCTTGTTTAAGTCCATATAAAGACTTGTGTAACTTGCATACAAAATCAGGCCACGTACTATTAATGAAGCCTTCTAGTTGTGCCATGTACACTTCTTCTATCAATTCTCCATTAAGAAAGGTATTGTTGACTTCAACCTGCCTAATATGCCATCCATTCATCATTTCTAGGCTCAGGACTACTTTGATAGTTGCTGGTTTAATTAAAGGATTGAAGATTTCAAAGTAGTTGATTCCTACAATTTGTTGAAAACTTTTGGAAACTAACCTTACTTTGTATTTAGCCACACTGCCATCAGTATTATATTTAATCCTATACAGCCATTGATTACCAACAATTTTATGATCAGCTTGTTTAGGAATCAAGGATCATGTACCATTGCTGATTAGAGCATCATACTCATCTTTCATAGCCTTCAATCATTTAGGATCATTCAAAGCCTCTTGAATAGTAACAAGTTCTTTATGAGTAAGTATAGTCGTGTATACTTTAGGTTTGAAAAGACCTACCTTGCTTCTGGTGATCATATGATGCATGTTGGATGATGAAACAAGTGGATGGTTAATTATTGGTATTGATAGTGATTCATTAGGAGCAGAATCAGAAGTTGATGTGTGAATAGGTGGGGAAACAACAGGTTGTAATTCTGAAACAATTACTGGCTATTCAGGATGAACTGGGGGAGTAGAACTGCTACTGTCAGGACTTGCAGAGTTGAGATGATCATTGTTGTTATTAGTGAATGTATGTATAATAGGAAGAGTGGAAAGTGTATAGATTTGTTGAGGGGAGTATGAACAAGAAAAAGAAGGAACATATTCAATTGATTTGTGAAAGACTGAATATGTAGAGTATAGAAATGTATGCTCATAAAAAATGACATGCCTAGCTATATAAAGCTTTCTTGAAGGATGTAAGCATTTATATCCATTATGTGATGTACTATAGTCAAGGAAAAGACACTTATTAGAATGGTAATCAAATTTGTGTTTATTGTTGTCTCTCAAATAAGAATAACAGGCACAACCAAAATATTTGAGCATGTTGTAATCAGGCTTATGATTGAAAACCTTCTCAAATGGAGTTGAAAGATTAAGAACAACATATGGTAGCCTATTAATAAGGTATACTAATGTATGAAAAGCATCCCACCAAAACTTGAAGGGTAGTTTAGAGTGAGCTAATAAAGTCAATCTGATTTTAACTATGTGCTTGTGTTTTCTCTCTACCAAGCCATTTTGATGATGTGTATAAGGGCAAGAGTGTCTAAATATAATTCTAGATTGATTCAAAAAATCAGTGAAAGACCTATATTCTCCCTTCTAATTAGATTGCAACATCTTAATGGTTGTGTTAAATTGATTTTCATCTTACAATTTAAAATTTTTAAAGATCTCGAAGGCATTAGACTTGAGTTTTGAAGGATATATCTAAGTGTATCTGTTGAAATCATCAACAAAACTAATGTAATAACAGTAGCAATCTCGAGAGATTACAGGAGAAGGACCTCATAGGTCTGTGTGAATAACTTCAAGTACTTTAGAGGTTTTAGTTGAAGTAGAAGGAAAATTAAGTCTATGAACTTTACCCATTTGACATGCTTCACAAGTATGTTGAAGTGCTTGTTAAATTTGATGAGTAATAAAATGATCAAAATTGATATGTTTGACAATTTGCTGAAAAATGTAAGCATTGGGATGACTAAATCTATTATAAAGCAGAGTAATCTTATTGACTGATGGTTTACATGAAGAAACAGAAGATTAATACAAGACTTCAAGTTTGAGTTATTGAGTTTAACATCAGCAAAAGCAAAATTGATATAACAACATGACAACATGGAAAATGATGTACAAGAAGTAGTGAAGGAAGAAATGTTATGAGATAAGAAAGAAGATGGTTGTTGTGATGATGATGACCTGTATACCATTTTCCATGTTGTCATGTTGTTATATCAATTCTGCTTCTGTTGTAGAAGTACTTTCCCCCTCAAAGAATCCTTTCTATAGCAGATGTTACTAACAAATTTAATAGATAAGTGATTATCATATGTAAGTTTAGAAATGCTCATTAAATTCTTTGTAATGGAAGGAACAAGTAGAATATCTTTAAGTGCTATTTGTGGGTGATGGTATTTAGTATTTAAACTTCTAAAAATAAGAAATGCATGACCAATGTGTGTTATAGCAAAACCTTGTCCATTTTCCAATGATGAGCTGATTAGAACCATTGAACTCTTCTATGATATTCATATTAGTCATGTTATTAGTTAAGTGATGTGTTGCTCCACTATTAAGGTACGACCCTTCATCAGCTGGCCCTTCGAAATTTACAGCATAAGCAACTCCAGGTGTAGAAAATGTATTAGGTGTATAAGCATGAGAGTCAACAACAAATGGATTTACACTAGATGATTGATATGAAAGAGTAATTCATAGAATGAGAGCCAGCAACATATGGTCCAAATTCAGTATATGGTTCAACACTAGTCATATAAGCAGCCTTTGATCCTTTTCCTCTACTAAAATCCCTTGATGAAGGTACATAGTTTTTAATGTACCTATGTCAGCATACATCAGCAATATGACTAAATTTATGAAAAATTTGGCAAATAGGGGTATTGTCACTAGATTCAACAATAAATGGGCCATAAATTTGGTAAATGGATTTGTTGTCTGATGATGCCTTATGAATTTGCATTTGTGGTGAATATCCTCCGCCAAAATTATTACTACCATTACCATTGAGAAAATCCTCTAGAATAAGCATGAAAGAACATTCTGTTAACATATATGTTTCCATAATATTGATTTTGATGATAACAAACAAGATTAAGAATGATTAATCTTTTAAGCCTAAATTATTTAATATTCTTTTTAAATAAAATCATTATTTTTACATTATAAAGGTTTTATATTTAATGGAAAAATGATTTCATGAAATTGATTGTTTTTATTC
>MKYO02006232.1:228641-269139 GCA_002013955.2 Citrus medica | reverse complement strand
CATTGAATCATTCATTGTTCTTCATCTTTGAATATCTACTCATTGAGTGAGTTTCATTGTATCTTTCATTTCTTCAATTCATTTGTAAGAGTTTGAGTGTGTGAGACACTTGAGTGAAGAGATTGGGAGATAATCTCTTTGTTGTAAAGGTTTATTGACACCTCGAAGTCAATTGTAATCGTTGAAGCCTTGGAAAGGCTTGGATAGTGAAATCCTCAAGCTTGGATCGCTTGGAGGCGTGGACGTAGGCGGGGATTGCCGAACCACGTAAAAATTCGTGTGTTTGTTTCTCTTCTCCCTTACTCTTTAATTATTGTGCTATTATTGAACTTATTGTTTTCAATTGTTGTTAAGACATTAGATTGCTTGTTGTGTGGATTTGCTTGGTTAATTTTTAAATTTCCAATTCACCCCCCCTCTTGGGTTGCACACTTATATTTCACATTCCTCTTCCGCCATTGTGACTCTTGTTTCCAATATTAAGATGTCCATGATATCCACCATATCAATAACCTCCTCTTCTGCTATTACCCCTTCCTAGAGAATAGTTTGAATTAACTATTTCATAATTTGCATTAAACATAGACTTAGCACTTTGATTATGTTCCAATCGAGCCTCATGTGTTAAGAGCCAAACATAAGCATCATCATATTACATTTTATCTGTAGTGATGATAGAGTCAAGATCTAAGTAACCAGGTCCCAATCCATTTAACACTTGCATCAACAAATCTCTTTTTGACAAAGGACTACCAACACAAGAAAGTTTATCAACAAGAATTTTAACTTTCAAACAATGTTCTTCAACAGTCATGGACTCTTTTCTAAGCACACTCATTTCATATCGAAGTTGCATAACCTTGGCCTTAGATTGAGCACCAAATTGCTTTTCAATAGATATCCACATGTCACAAGATCTATCACAGTTAAGAACTAAACTCAAAATACCTTCACTTATAGTTGATAAAAGCCAGACAAGAAGAGTTTGATCTTTAGCTTTCCAATTAACATAAGTTAGATTAATGATTTTCTACGTCGATCCATCATATGTTATTTGATTAATGTATTGATCTAGTATGATCTGAGCATTAGATATGAATTCTTCAAGCTGATTTCCTTTTATCGAAGTAAGAACTTGTTTTCTCCATAGTAAGAAATTAGATCGATCCAATTTTACTAGAGTACTGAATGAAAAAGGAAATTTGTGAAGCTTGAGCAACATTTGTGGTGTTTAGATTTGATGTTGTACTGCTTGAACTTGCCATATTGATGGCTCCAATACCATGAAAGAAAAAGAGATGTTGTTGGTTGTTGAGAAAATAGCTCAAAAAGAGATGTTTTTGGAATTTGTATTATTATTATTATTCAACTCAATTTGTTACAAGAATACAATCTCTATATATATACATCTCTTAAGCATTATTATCATTACTAATTGACAATTAACTATTAACTAAATACAAACTGAAACTTCAACATAGAATACACATTACGTTGTAACAAACTTTAACAATTTATGCTGAGCTGTCATCTTGCTTACTAACTTCTGAAGTCACAATTCTATTTTCTTTTTTTAACTTAGACTTTTCCTTCTTCTTTTGTATGAAATGAGCTTCCTTAACAAAGGAGAATAGAAAAGAAGTAATCTGAGGACAAGATGGAAATTTTGTAAACTACTGAAGGGAAACCATACCATTTTCTGATAATTTCAATTAGTACGCCCTATTTTCCCTGGAAATTTTTTTCAAAATTGAGGGGACGTTTGCTCCTTTTAGTCTTTAATATTTCATGTAGGCCTTAAGCAAAATGCTTTGATACCTGTATATTAGAAATGTATCCTCTACTTATTTTACCTTAATTTACTTTTTAGTGATAAAATCATTCTCTCATGCATATGCCATCATTTATTTTATGGACACGTTATTAAGTCATTCAGTTTAACAAAATTAATACAAACATGTTATTTAATCATATGACTTTATAGTGAATTTAACATCGACTCTATTAAATTTTATGGCTCAATAACATGTTCGCATGAAATAAAAATAAGGGTGCATGCATCTGAGAATTTCTATTTAATGATATACTTTACAAAACATGTACAATATTAGTTATGTATTGATTAAATATATTCCTTTTTTTTAACCAAATCACCAATCAATAAATCCAAAAGGCCAAATCAAAAGGTAAAAAGAGAGGAAATTTATGAAAATAACCATAATACTTTAGTAAATTATAAAACTAACCACACAAGTTTTTTTTTTATCAAAACTAGCCAAACAACAAAAGTTTGAACCAAATTACCCCTATCAATCTCATCCAGGCTCACCAAAATCTCTCACTCACCCAAACTTCTCACCTATCGCTAGCACCATAGAGAAAAATCAGAGTTCATCATTGACAACCAATCTCACCAAAATCATGTTCAACAACACCAATTCCACTAAAATCACGTCTAATAGCAATCAAGATCTTCTAGATCAACAATTGAAGTTCAAAAACTCTAGGTAGCAATTTTAAATACATGTTTTATTTTATTCTTGTGTTGTGTTGTGTTGTGGTTGTGTGTTATTGTTGTTGTGGTGGTGTTGGTGGTGGTGGTGGAGGTTGTTGGTGGTCTTGATGCATTGTCAAAGTGTGTTAGCGGGAATATCTTGCAATGGGTGCTAACCAATTCGCGAAGATTAAAAAAAGGAGTAGCACCCATCGCATCAAATTTTGTGCGACAGGCAAGTCATCGCACCAAGTTTTGTGCGACAACTCGCTCAATGAACAAAAATTCAAAATTGATAAAAAATCAACTTGTCACACAAAATTACATTATATGCGATGTCTATTTTTTGGAAGTCATAATTTAGGTTACATGTGTCTTTTTTGCGTATGATATACCATTTCAATGCTTGCAACAAAATGAATCAAACTTGCAACTTTTTTTGCCGATCTCCCCCATGACCAAATAAAAAATTTACCTCAACTTATGTGTGGCAGGCACTTGTTGTGACCGTTTTTGCGATATCCATATAAAATATGTCGTATATTCACTTTATCATGTTTTTTTAGTGTGTAACCACATTTGTTGTGTTTTTTAATAAATATTTTTCAGATTTAATGGATTCAATTGTACTTCAATTTACACGTTGCGCAATTTATGTCCAGTGGGCAGTAGCAGCCATCCAACACCCACAAAATACATACACAACAACAACCTCACCCATCCCACTCGCAACACAACAACCTCACCTACCACCGCCATCAACAACCACAAATACTCAATCCATCACCACCGCCACCAACACAACACAACAACAACAACAACACAAAATCGCAACACAAAATAAAAAAGAAGTAATAACTCACTAGGGTTTTGAATTTTAACCATTGATTTTGGAGATCTTGGAAGATTTTGAATGTGATATAGGTGATCTCGGCCGCCAACGATGGACTATGATGCCGCTCTACTTCGTCAACGATGGATAAGGGATTCCGGTGATAAACTTTCGGTGAGAGGGGGAGGATTTGGGTGATATAGAATGGTGAGAATGAGAGGGATAATTTGGTCCTCAAACTTGGGGTTTGACTAATTTTGATTAAAAAAAAATCAGGGGGTCAAATTTAAAAAATACAAAAACATAGTGGTTAATTTCGTAAATTTCCCTAAAAAGGGTCAACTACTCAGCTATAAGGACAAGAAATAACAGTTATAAAAATATAACGCTCGTAAAAAAACCCACATAGCGAAGGAAAATTGTCACTCTCTTGAAGTAAGAAAAACTAATAAAATAAGTATAATATCAGTTAACGTAGACTAACTTTCGGATGTTGCCTATTGATTTATTAATTGGGATAGGTTAGGATCACTGTCTAATTCTTTGATTCCAACTCCATTTATTTGGTATGATAATCCCCATTTGTCAAAACCACTTTAACAAGATATTTAATCAACGATTTAACCCATATATTCAATGTAGAAACTATTGCTTTATGTTCAAACATGGAAAAAAATAGCCCACACACTAAACTTGCTTAAATGATTACACAGACCCTTTTAATTTTGAAAATGATTGTGCAAATCTTCTTTTTAACTATTACACCATTTCATTGCAGTTAAAACTTTGATAATAAGTACAAATACGTACTAAGATAAATATAATAAATAAAATAACTCATAAATTCAAATAAAACATTAAAATAAATATAATTAATAATATAACACATATATGGGGTGCAATTTATTTTTAGTATTAAGCTATTATCGATATATGCTGACAGATTTTATTATACTTAATTTCATTAATCTAAAAATTTCTACTTATATAGATCTAATATTAAAAATAAGCTATAAAAATATTATAAATAACAATATAAAATATAGTTTTTAAGAAATTTTGAATGTTTGTGAAACAGTTGTTTTAAGATTAAGACAAATTTGAAAAATTAACTTTTAATATTAAAAAATAATTTATAAAATATATATTATTATACATATTAGTTCATTTTCATATTATATTTTTAGGTTATTGTAATCAAATGATATAATAATAAAAAAAGGGTTTATAATCATTTATGAAATTAAAGAGATTTATGTGACTATTTTAAAGCAAAACTTGGGGATGTGGGGGGCTTTTCTCCTTCATTGTTTTTTAAACTTTCCACATTTACTTTTTTTTTCCTTCATTTTTAAGTAAAACTTGGGGATGTGGGTGACTTTTCTCCTTCATTTTTTTTCCCAAACTTTCCACTTTTACTTTTTTTCCCCTTCATTTTTAAGTAAAACTTGGGAATGTGGGTGGCTTTTGCCCTTCATTTCTTTTTTCAAACTTTCCCATTCATATTTTTCGAACTTTCACATTTATATTTTTTTAATTTTATTATTCACCCCTTACATTTTTTAACAATGTGAAAATGCAAAAGATACTATGGAGAAACAAAGTTTCTGAGCAATGAAAATATTATTGATAATTCTTAATAAACAAAACTAAATTTTTGGGCCTTTTTATACTAACCTTACCTATCGCGAATTTGCTAAAATATCCAAACTTGAAATATTATTTTATATTAAAATTCTCCTAGTCTAGATAAGGAAAAAAAAAACAAATAGCACCTAAAATCTGATACCTAGAAAAAAAAAGATAAAAATCCTAAAAGCAATAGGAAAAGCAATAAAATAAATTAAAATGACAAAACAACTAAAAAAATAAACAGAATTTTATGTTCGACCATGGGCAGAACATCGTAGAATTTACAAAATATTAATTATGAAAATTATTAAAAAAAACTGAATTTGATTAAAAGTGCCAATCTCAACTCCTAGGGGTCTAATCGAATAGTTCTCAATTTTTTTTTACTAACCAACAGATTTAGATTTCGAAACATTAGTTTAGGCTCCCCCTCCAAAAGAGTAGCAAAGCCATTAAGGCACAAGCTGGGTCAGCTGTCCCCGCTTAGTCAAAAATTTTAGTAGGCATTTCTTCTAGTTCAATTAAGTTATAAATTTGCCCCTATTGGACCAGTTAAATACATTGAATTTAGGTTCAAAATGCATTACAAAAAATTAAGTTCAAAATTTAGTTTTTAAAATCACAAAATATATTTGCACACATATAAATCTGAATAAAAATAAAAATTTGATATTTTATAAGCTTTCTTCGTTGTTTGTATGTACCGGTTATAAATTCTGCCTAAACTATTTTGATGTTCTGACTATGTTATGGCCCCCTTGGCACCACAAAACTTCTTCAACGAATGATGCATGGGCTGGGTCAAACTTGGTTGGCTTTTGCACATTTCGGTAAGGCTTTGTCTCGGGCCAAGCTTTTTTGTTCGGGCTTTAAGGGCCCAGATTTATATTTAAAAGTGAAGGCCTTTATACACCCCTTAAAATTCCTATAAAACTTTTTAATTGAAATTACCTGCATAACTAAATTCAATTTAATTCATTCCTATTTTAAAATAGAAATTGAATCAAACACTTAAATAAATTATTCTTTTAATAAATACTATACACTCAGTCTATTTCAAAATTTATATTTATATTTTAATAAAAAATTTTATAGAAAATTATAGTAATCAAAAGTTACGAAAATATAAGCTATATAACAAGAAGAAAATAATTTAAGATTTTAAAATTTGTATGTATTCTATAAATAAAAATTTTAAAAAAAAAATTTTTTACATAAAAAATTTTATGAAAATATGATTAATTTTAAAATATGGGTTTGTATTTTGTAAATTAAACTGAGAGTATTTGAAGAAATAAAATTCGAAAGGATCATTATAAGAATATAGAGGTGTATTAAAAGTGGATTTTGAATCCGCTGCTTAGTATACATATTCTCAACTCTTCATAATCATATGCCAAATGTGCATGTATGGTAATATATGGTCAAGATTTAATTAATTTTATATTTTTATCTGATAATTAACAATTGTATCTGTCTAAAAAATTTAAAAAAATGTCAGCTCAGCACTGAATTTATATCCATTAAAAGCTCAGCTCTATTTAAAATTATGTTAAATGTTTTTTATTAATAAATATTGACAAGAGATGACCATGTCTTTCACGCACAAGCGAAGGCTAATATATATGCAGTTACATTTAACGAAAGATCCCAGACCAGGCGGCCTTCATAATGCAGTCCTTTTCCGGAATCATTGACTTCGTAGTAATTAACTGATGCCAATCAAAAGAGCGGTTAATTAAAAATTAATTGAACTGAAGATATATGCCAATCAAAATGTGCCAATCAAAGAAGAGTATGAGGTTGTAGGTAGGGATGGCAATGGGCACCGCCCGCAGCGGGTTTGCCATTACCAAACCCAAACCCGCACAAAATTTAAATTATCAAACCCACCCGCAACCCGCAGCGGGTTTTAATTTTTTTTAAAAAACCCACCCGCAGCGGGTTTTAACAATTACCAAACCCGCAATGGTATCCGGCGGATTTTTTACGGGTTTCCGTATTTAAAATCACAAATGTTTAATATATAAATTTATAATAATAACCTCAAATTTCATATAACATATTCAATTTTATATTTAAACAATGTAAATGAAAAATTAAAATTTCCACATCAATTCAACACAAATTCTCAAATTTAAGTATAAATTACACAAATTTATTTAAAAAACACAAACTAATATCTAAAAATAATAATTATATTTTATATTATCATTTAAAACAAGATTCAAGAGAAGATATTCATTTCATTCACCGCCATAAGCACCCATCCAACACAATGCCTATAATAATAATTAAGATTAATATTTTCAAATACTAATTTGAAGGGAAATGCCTTTAGTTTCCTTTAGGTTATGACTTTAGAATAAGAAATGAGTCATATACACACATGCACAACTTTGAACCTTTGGCTATTTGGTAATTTGATTAATTACATTATTTTCTTTATATATTTTTATATTTAAATTAAATTAAAAATATTTGAAAAAAATTATTGCGGGTTTGGTGGATATCCATGCGGGTATCCACCGGATATAAGGCTAATACCAAACCCACCCGCATCCATGTGCGGGTTTTAATCTATAATACTAAACCCGCCCGCAACGGATAAAATTACCCGCAACGGGCGGGTTTTAGCGGGTGAGTTTGAGCGGATTTACGGGTTTACGGGTACAATTGCCATCCCTAGTTGTAGGCCATACTGGCTTCAACCAATCAATGTTGGCTTGCTAAGGTGGAGAATTTTGCAATTGGGAACTCACTAGTTGCTAAAGTCTATTAAGGTTAGATAAGCACGTAGATTTTCATGCAAAATTGGGGAGCAAACCTTCTGCTATTTCAAGTACGCATTTATAACTTATGAATGGTCAATATTTAATTGTTTCTTAAAAAATTACTCTTTTTTTAATTTAATCAATGCTAAATATTTAAAATAAAAAGATAGCACTGATATTCATTCATTTATCATTGAACTGCATGAAACTAATAGTACAAAATTTATGCTAAATATTAAGTAAAAAATTTAAGTTAAAATAACTTCACCTAAAATTAGGATTTTTGTTCAGTGTGTTTATTTTTATTTTTTATTTTTTGTTAATAAAGATTCTCTCGTTCTGTAGAGTTTACAAAAAATGGCAGCAAACTCTAGATTAAAATATTAGTGGACTGAGGGTGCCAAATTAAGGCAAATATTATAATATTACAAAATTTTATTCACCCTACTCCTCATGGGAGAAAAACAAAAATTTTAAATAAATAATACAACGACTGCTTTAACAAAGAACGACCACATTTTCAAAAAGCTTAAACAAAGAAGGACCACATTTTCAAAAATGATGTCACTATCACATATCTGTCACAAGAATCTGAACCTTTCTTTGCCTGCCTTCCTTGTCATCTTAGAAAATGGATAAGGATGTATTCAACATAATTTAACTGCAAATACAACAACAAATTTATGTTAGAAGTTAAATCACTAATTAAAAAACTAACTAAATTACGGAACTTGATTGGATTTAACCCAATAATCACAATTAAGGGAGAGTAGTCAATCGCTTACCTTCCAAATCAACATATAAAAACCAAATGTTGATTCAAAATTATCAAGATCAACTTTTTTAGATTGAAGCCACAAAATCAACGCGAGTATGCCGTGGCCAATTATCTGCAATAAATTTAAAAAAGAAGTCATTAATTAGTTATAAGTGATCCAGATCATCATCACATTAACATTCAAACAAAATATACAAGGCTAAATTTCTTACAGAGACAGTCTTGTTTATCATGAATGATGAAGAAGCACCGGATATCATAGCACCTCCGTAGGCCACTAACATCATATTTACACAAAGCGGAAGCACCTTTTGAGAAAAAGAGAAAAAGAGATTTGTAAGCCAATTATTATTATTGTACTACGATTTATATTATCTAATTCTGTTTGGTGTTGATGGGAATAAATAAATGATCTACTGACTTTTTCTTTCCCTAAGAGGACACAGAGTGTTTTCATGCCAAACTTTTTGTCACCTTCTACGTCTGGCAAATCCTGTTAATAAATCACATAAAGAAGTAAATTAGTAGCCATCCGTTATTTATTAATATTTTTTTATGAGAATTGATACACTTAAAAAGTTATAAAGTTGAAATTATTACCTTCAGAAGTCCGTTTACGAATGCGAAGACAGACATGATAGCGACCGTAGAAATTAATGGTCTTGTAAGTACGAAAGGTCTACCAAGCACGTATTGCTGTATACATAAATCAAAATTAAATTATTGCATGGGAGCCAAATAATTATTTATAATACGAAGAAATCATATATATGTGTATACCTGCATGTGCATACAGAAAGGTAATTGAAGTGTAAATCCCATCAGAATCACAAGAGTGAGAGGAGCCATAAATGTTTTTGACTTCCACCTAAGAAAAGGAAGCTGCAGCCAAGATTAAAAACAGTCATTTAGAGACTATTAATTTTCATTTACTTAAAGAGGTATATTAGGGAATAGAGAGAAGTACAAATCAATTTTTTCATCCAGTAGTTAATTGAAAAAACTGTGCATTTTAAGCTACGTTACGACATGCAATTGAAGCACTTACTGGGAGTGAATAGGCGCATCCACATAGAAAGCACAAGATTTGGATCAAGAGAAGTGGTGGGGATCCCGACATAATTGCCAAAGCGTAACTCTGAAAATTTGGGATCAATTAATGAATTAAAAAAGGTTACAAATTAAATAGACTTAAGTTTATTTATTAGAGGATTGTAAAAAGTTTTGCGGGCACTTGCTTACCAAGATTGCGCTTCCTATACAAATCGCAATTGCAGTTCCCATTGATAAGTCCCCGGAAGCAAGTGGGAGATACGGCTTGTTAATCTTTAACAACGTTAAGTTTATTTATTAGCAAAAACAAACAAACAAGTAGATAAATTATATGAAGCGCCAAAGGTGCATATATAATATCTCACAATATACATACATAATATCTCATGGTCAGATAGGATTGTTCGGATTTTATAAAATTCGAATTTAAACAAGAATCAAACAATATATACAACTCTAGTTTTAGTTTAAATTTAGAAAATCCAGACGTCTGGACCTGAGCATCATTTATATTTATATATACCTTGTCTATTTCAACGTCACAAATCTGGTTTAAGGCCGTCAGAAAAGTGTTCATCAGTAATGTGGGCACTATGACCTGAAATATATGTCACGATGAATCAATGTTATTCAAACAATCATCTCCGAATACGTAGTTGTAACTTTTATTAATTCTTTCTCAGTTCTTAATAAAAATATCTACCTTCAATATTTCAATGAAAAATCTTGGGGTCAAATCAGCAAGACTTTGTAATGGAAGTAAAGAAACTGATACAATCCCAAAAACCTGTAAAGACAAAACACGGATCTCATTTCTGTGAATCTAGAAAGGATTAAAAGAAAAAAGAAAATAAAAAAAAACTTCATATCATTATTTGTTCTGTATAAGAAGCAACTCACAATGTTAACCCAAGTGTATGAACGAACTAGATGGTTGATTGCAATGAGCTTCTTCTTGAAAACTTCGAAAAAGCTTGGAGCTGCAGCTGCTGTGTTATCATCCTCGGATTGTAATGCATAACCATCTTGCAACGCCAAAGGAACGACCTGTTTGTTCAATGGTTTCTGATGATTTCTATTGCTAATTATACCCTCATTATTGAGTGCAATTTTGTTTTGATTTGGTATATGAAATGATCTTTGGGAGGAGCATTTGATTGATGAGGACTTGTTGCTTGGACTTGTGTTTGCGACGGCACCGTGTCTTTGTGTCAATGGCCATGCAATTGTTTTAAAGCAACCTGAAGATGATTAACGTTCATAAAATTTATTGAAGAAGAAGACCAGTGATGGCATATGGGGTTACAAAGAGACTCACCAGGCTGTTGCAAAGGATTGAATTTTGGAGAGAAGTTTAAACACTGCATTTGAAGCATGGTTGATGACTTTGCTCTGTTTCTTCCGCCAAGGCCTGACTCTCTCTAGATTTGCTCTGGTTTTTTCGGTGGAAAGTCTTTGAAAAATTACCCTTATATAACGCTCCACGGGAGGCTAGGTATGGACCCCCATATAATCTTAAAATAATTCTTCACAGCCACATTTGACTCCATTATTGTATTTCCTATATGAGAAATTGCGTTAGATTCAGGATCTGTGAGATTGACTTGAAATAGTTAATCACGTGCGTTTTTTTGAGAAGCATTATCTTGGTTGTTACAGACCATGAAATGACACCATGCCCCATATTAGTTTTGTCAATACTCAATGGTTACCTGCACCTGCACCTCCATTTCCATTTGCTTTCCTATTAAATCTAGCAATTTTAGTTTGAAAGACTGCTGTACATTTATTCCCTTTGAATTGACTTTTATGATTACCAGAAGAACCATTACGAAAAATATTAGGATGAATTTTTATGACCTGAAATATATGTCACGATGAATCAATGTTATTCAAACAATCATCTCCGAATACGTAGTTGTAACTTTTATTAATTCTTTCTCAGTTCTTAATAAAAATATCTACCTTCAATATTTCAATGAAAAATCTTGGGGTCAAATCAGCAAGACTTTGTAATGGAAGTAAAGAAACTGATACAATCCCAAAAACCTGTAAAGACAAAACACGGATCTCATTTCTGTGAATCTAGAAAGGATTAAAAGAAAAAAGAAAATAAAAAAAAACCTTCATATCATTATTTGTTCTGTATAAGAAGCAACTCACAATGTTAACCCAAGTGTATGAACGAACTAGATGGTTGATTGCAATGAGCTTCTTCTTGAAAACTTCGAAAAAGCTTGGAGCTGCAGCTGCTGTGTTATCATCCTCGGATTGTAATGCATAACCATCTTGCAACGCCAAAGGAACGACCTGTTTGTTCAATGGTTTCTGATGATTTCTATTGCTAATTATACCCTCATTATTGAGTGCAATTTTGTTTTGATTTGGTATATGAAATGATCTTTGGGAGGAGCATTTGATTGATGAGGACTTGTTGCTTGGACTTGTGTTTGCGACGGCACCGTGTCTTTGTGTCAATGGCCATGCAATTGTTTTAAAGCAACCTGAAGATGATTAACGTTCATAAAATTTATTGAAGAAGAAGACCAGTGATGGCATATGGGGTTACAAAGAGACTCACCAGGCTGTTGCAAAGGATTGAATTTTGGAGAGAAGTTTAAACACTGCATTTGAAGCATGGTTGATGACTTTGCTCTGTTTCTTCCGCCAAGGCCTGACTCTCTCTAGATTTGCTCTGGTTTTTTCGGTGGAAAGTCTTTGAAAAATTACCCTTATATAACGCTCCACGGGAGGCTAGGTATGGACCCCCATATAATCTTAAAATAATTCTTCACAGCCACATTTGACTCCATTATTGTATTTCCTATATGAGAAATTGCGTTAGATTCAGGATCTGTGAGATTGACTTGAAATAGTTAATCACGTGCGTTTTTTTGAGAAGCATTATCTTGGTTGTTACAGACCATGAAATGACACCATGCCCCATATTAGTTTTGTCAATACTCAATGGTTACCTGCACCTGCACCTCCATTTCCATTTGCTTTCCTATTAAATCTAGCAATTTTAGTTTGAAAGACTGCTGTACATTTATTCCCTTTGAATTGACTTTTATGATTACCAGAAGAACCATTACGAAAAATATTAGGATGAATTTTTTTTTTTAAATCAATCTTTTAAAACAAACAAAAAAACTATTTTTTTTTTATTTTTTGTTGGAGTAATTAAGTTTTTTCTTTGAAATAAGCTTTTTTTATTTCTTATAGATTTTTAAACATTTTGGATAAATTTTTGTGATTCTTAAAATATGAGATCACAAATTAATTTTTGTTAAAAAAAAGCAAAATATTCTAGACATTTTTTTAATTTCTCAAAAAATTCTCTTTAAGACATGTCAACAGTATTTTTTTTAAAACATCGATATATAAATTGTCACCAGAAACATGGTTGTGTAAAGGTCCATTACTTGAGTTTTTATGAATCCAAAAGTAAGTTTTGTCCCATTCAACAAGGGAGTATTTCATTATATTTAGTTACCCTCCATTGTCAACTTAAATGCACTCAAATGCAAAGTAGACAGTTAGCGTTGATTTTTTTTTCCAAAATTTAAATAGATTTAAATTTTTTTAGGTATAAAACTGTCTAAATACACTTATCTCAATGATATATTTATTTTCTTAATATCTAAATATAAGTGACATTTTATTTTTTAAAATAAAAAATATTTTAAATATGGTTATTTGTCATTTACATTGTTATAAATCAAAATACAAAAAGAGATTAGATTTTATAGTTTAAGAAATAAGTAACTTTATTTTTTAAAATAAAAAATATTTTAAATATGGTTATTTGTCATTTATATCGTTATAAATTAAAACACAAAAAGATATTAGATTTTATAGTTTACGAAATAAATATATTTAATAGAGATCATTCTTAAATATAATATTTACTTTTTTAGTCAAAATTTTTCAAATATTTACTTCTCAATCAGATCTTTTTTTACTCAGATAAAAATCGTAAAAAGTTATTTTTTCTGTTCAAACATAAATTTTTAAAAATCAAACATAAGTTATAAAAAATAAACTAATAATTTTTTTAAAAAATCTAAAATTCATAAAATTTCAAACCTCATACCTTTTACAATCAAGTCCTTAATTTACTCATTTTTTGCCGGACACGAGATGATAATTTCAAATTAAAATGTTCATCTAGTGGATTGAAGAATCTACTCTACTCATTAAAAAGGGCTAAATTAAGGGTGCGTTTGGGATTGAGGTGTTGTAGCTTTTAAGCTATAGCTGCTGTGAAAAAAAAGCTGTAATTATGAAATAAAAGTTAATAATATATAGTAAATACAAATTTTAAATAATAATTTTATTAAAATTATAAAAGATATAATAAATTTTATATTTTACAAGTGAAATATTATATCAATATTACTTAAAAGCTACAGCAGTTAGTGTTTACCAAACACTTTAGTGCTGTAACTTTTAAACTACAACTACCCGACCTCAATCCCAAACGCACCCTAAGTCAAGAAGCATGTGGCAATCTAAGTGAAATTAAGTTGACAACGATGGGTAAATATAATCGAATGTTTTATTTTTGGGAATCAGACAAAAGTTATTTTTTAAATTTATAAAAGAATTAGCCAGTTGTTCGTGTCCATGTGGGGACACGGGAGCGAGCAGTCGTAGACTCGCAGCACTCCTGCGTAGAATTTTGATTTCAACGCGACACTAGGTTGCCCGCCATCATGCATTTGGATCTTATGAATGATTGCTAATAAAATATTTGCATTACTATTACTTTTTCAAATTTTAGTGAAGGATTCGGTGACTATGGATTATTGATTGCAACAGCTTACCAGTCTATGTTGGTGGGCAGCCGAAAGTAGCTCGATTGGCTTACAAAATATATGATGATTTGAAAATTACAGACATAAAAAAACGTGATAGTGATTTTCAAAAATGGATGTACTCCGTTTGTACACTTCTTTGCAAATTATTGAATTCAGTCGCTGATACAAGGAAACTCCAAAGAAAGATATGAACAAGTTTCTACGTAGAAGGTTTATTATATATAAATGGGTTGTGATATTTCTATCGTTCAAATTGTGTAAATTTAATCCACTTTCAAAAGGTAATTGGTAAAAACTCATATAATTTTTAACAATTTCAAATAAATAAAAATTTGAAAAATTAATCAATTAAATGCTCATTAATTGATTAGATTTATAGCACGAAAGCACGTGATTGGGACAATTTGTTTTATTATATTATAATAGTCAAATTAAATTATGTTAAGAATACGGTTATCTGCAACCTACTAATTTTCTCTTTGTATCGTCTTTTTAATTAAATATTTGATTGAAAATTACTTAATTAACCTTTCTTCTCTTTCCCTTCTTAATTTCACAAATTTTCTTTAATTTATTCAGATATTTTCTTTTAACGGTAAATAATTGATACCACCAACTAAGAGGAAAAAATTCTACTACCAAAAAATCAACATCAATAAATTTTTTTCATCTATAAAAGTTAATGAATATCTAAAAACTTAACTTCTACCAAATAAAAAAAAAAGCTAATGAGCATTAAGGGAAAAAAATTCATATGTATAGAAAGTATGCAATAGATATCATAATATTCTAAGAAAGGCCCAAAAAAAAAAGAAAATGAATTCAAAAAAAAAAGAAAAATTGAATTCTTAGTTTGCAAGTAGAGAGATAATATAAAATTATAAGGATGAGAGAGAAAACGATTAATGAATGGTAATTTTGATATTTTCAGTTTTTAATTTTAATGAATTTATTTTTTAAATTGGGTTTAAAGAAGAAGTTGGTGGGTTTAAATAATTCCACTCTTATATTAAATAAAAATCAACAAATTCATAAATATGACGATTCCTGGGTTGTAGGATACGGCATCATTGGGGTACTAGAGTCATATCTTACAATGATATAATTAGCTATATATGCTTGGTAAATCTTAAAGTTGAACTATTAAAAGAATGCAAATGATTAAAATCGATGTGTCTATATATATACATATATGGTGAGGGTTCCAACACTCAATTGTAAGCTATGACTCTAGCCCAATGATACTGTAACCTATAGCTCAGGAATCGTCAACCTTACAATCATGTATATCATAATTGGTAATTAAAAATATTTATATATTTTAACTTTATTATTTTTATTATGTTATCTCAATATAAATGATAATAATAAAAATAATCTCTTTAAATTTAATGATTTTATTTCTTAATTGAATAAGGATAATTTTTTATTTCTATAATATATGTGATAATATATATGGAATTGTATTAGGTATAAAATTTATAAAAAGAAAATAATAAAGGATCTAATTGAATGATTGTTTAAACTTTTCCTTGATTTTAAATTTTGGGTAATAATGTGAATTTTCAGCAAATATATTTTCAAAATAGGGTGAATTTACCCAATTGTGGGATGAAAATCCCCATCCTAACAAAAAAAAGAAAGAGATAAATTTGCATTCAATACTTGATATTTGAACTAATTATCTAGTTTATCTCTGTGTTTTTAAAAAACTATCCAAAGTACACCTGTTATATGTGTTTCCATTATAAGAATATATAAATGTCTCTTTCATCACTAAGAAATAAATGTCTCTTTTATCATTTAAAAAAATAATAATAAGTCTCTTTAGATTGCAAGAATTCACATTCACAAAATAGTGAACGAAAAATAAGATATCCTATCATTTCACTCAATTATTTGTTTGGAAATCATCCTTACCATGTTTTTTGAAAGGAAATTTTAGTAGAGAGCCAAACATATTTTTGGAGTTTTCATACATAAGAAATTATGACGTAAATCCTCTTTTTTAATATCTAAGACTTAATAACGCTCTATTTTTCACACGTTGCTTTTTTCCCCCTTTAATAATTGGGCCTCAACAAAAGGAGCTCTATGTATTAATAAGAAAAAAAAAGAGTTACATATAATTTGGAGAACATAATGAGAATTTACAAGAACTATAACACAAGATATAGAAAAAAATAATAATAAAAGCAATATATGTCTAAAAATAGATAAATAAAAGCAAAATTAGAAAACTAGCTAAATTTATATTTAGGAAACCGTTAGCATCTTAATTGAGAGAGGAACTTTCAAATTTTAGCATGAAGAAGAGGTCACAAGATATAAATATAAGATTGGCAAAAAAATCTGGGCTGGACCTGTTGAGAGTTGTAACAATGAAGAGTCAAAGGTTGACCCTGAGGCCATGCAAGTGTTGTTTTATTGAACTCGCAAACGCACGAATCTATTATAGTATAGATCAATGGTGACGAGTGTCGATCCCACGAGGAGATGGATTTTAATTGTGTATAGAATTAATTTTGTAAATGGGTGGTTGGATTTGTGGTGGAAATGATTTGAAATATGCTAAAACTTAAATTAAAATGGCGAGAATAAATTCTGAAATTGGAATTGAAATGGCGAGAATAAATTGAAGAGAATTATATTGAAATGACGTACTTGGGTATCTGAATCCGTATCAACATGCATCATGGGCTAAATATTCCTTATTAATACTAATTAAATCATGAGGGAGGAATCCACATCTCATGAATCACGCTCCAATCAATATGGTGCTAAGCGCTTATCGTGCCAAATAATAATAACCTTGTACTAGGGGGTCGGTAACTAAGGCGGTACTAGACAAGATTAGTATTATTTGTCGACGAGAAGTCAAAACATCCACAAAAACTAGAGGGGAAGACAAAATAAATTTACCAAATAAAGCCCATGACATATGTTGAGACTTCACCTTCAACCCAAGCTTGAAAGAAAATTAGCTACTCATAATTGAACTAGGGGCAAAATGGGAATTTATTAAAATACGAAGAAAATACAAGATGGAGAGGGAATTACAGAAAATGGAGTCCAAAAATGGATTCAGGGATATCAAATTAGGGGGGGAGGCCCCCTTTTTATAGATACATGGAGTAAATCATGGCCATCGGATTAAAAACAGTTTGGACGCTCAGGATTGCGCCACGTCATCAGTCAACAGTACGCGATTTGACCACGTGGAAGAACAATAACACGGTTTGACCTGGGTGAACAGTGACGCGGTTTGGTTGAAAATAATCTTGTGTGATGCATGTACCGTACGCGCAATTTTTTCGTCCACTGATATGCTGCCACGTCACCATCAACAGTACATAAGAATTTTAGCCCAACAGGATCGTGACTCTTCATCAGTCAATGCCACATCATCGGCCAATGCCACGTCATCGATCCGTCTATGTGAACAGTGTCATGAACAGTAACATAGACAGTACCGTACACGTGAATAGTACCGTACATGTGAATAGTGTCATTTTTCCTTTTATGCTCTTCCTAAGGTTTTCGACCGTCCTGAGTTCAAAAGTGATGTCCGTTTTGCCGTCTGATCTCTCGTTTATTATGAAATGACCATGATGCCCCTAAAATACATAAAATACTTAATTAAAATCAAACACACATAATTAAATTGCAAGAAGTTTAAATACATAAAAGTAAGGGTTGTTAGTAAAACTTGAAATGTAAAATGATGATTTTCTCCTTTATAAATATACATTTTCTAACACTCAACAGCAAGCATGCCACCTAAATCATTATGTCCAGCAGCCAGCTGATGTAGATGATGAGCTGCATTTAATGAGCTGGCAAAACTGTTATTCTGAGGAATATCAGCACATGAGCTTTGAAAGATGGAATTTCTAGAAGCTATTCAATTACTGGCTAGTATAACTAAAGTTACGGATCAAAATTTGTTTATTTCAATTCATTACCCCTTAAGCAAGCTATCATTTTTCCATTCATGTATATATAAGTGAACACTCTATATATTTCATTCATGCAAGTTACAATTTTAATGAAATTGTTTGATTTTAGTTCTGCTTGCTTATATGCTTAAGCAATTCTCATAAATTTAAGTTGGTATTAGAGCCAACTTTGAGTTATGGCAACTAATAGCAATTCACAAAGAAATATGAATCAAACAGTGGAAAATCCAAATGATCAAACAAATAACTTGAATAAAAATTCATCTGAAAATGTTGAATATCAGAACCTATGCACCAATATCAAGAATACAACAGTAATAAATCCATCTCCCACTCAACACAACGCTAATAACACCTATATGTTTGCTACTCCTACCAAGCTAACACAGAACAATTTTATGCTATGGAAATCACAAGTAATTTCTAGCATTAGAGCAAATAAACTTGAAGTGTTCACATATGGGAGTCATGTTTGTCCCCCCAGATTTTTCACAAGTACTGGATCAAATCAAACCACTATTACAACACCAAATCTTGAATACCAAATCTGGAAGAAACAGGAACATATTCTCTTAAGTTGGTTACTTTCATCACTCAGTGAATGAGTCTTAGGCATTGTGGTGGATTGTTCTACTTCATATGATGTATGGACAACTCTTACCAATTAATATAGTGCGAGGACAAGGGCTAGAGTTTTATATCTTAGAACTCAGATTCAAAACACTAAAAAGGGATCACTTACAATTCATGATTATTACTCTAAAATCAAATCTATCCTAAATGCACTTAGAGTTGCAAGAAACAATATGAGTGATAAGGATTTCATTATTTGTGTCTTGGCTTGAATATGATTTGAATATGACTTAATTGTTACTAATATTAATTATATGCCAGAAACTCCCCTCACTATTAGAGGTTTATGGTATGCTACTTAGCCAAGAAACCAAAACTGAGCAAAATCTTAGTATAGGGTCATTTGAGGCCAACTTTACACAAATAAGAAATGAGAGAAGAAACTGAGGTAATGGTGAAAAGTTTGGCAATCAACAACAACCTGAAATTGTTTTTAGAACCCCTAGTGGTGGTTCTGGAAATGGTGGAACTATGAGTGGTTAGGGAAATCAAAACTTATAGGATAAAGGCAAAGCGAAAGCTGTTGCAAACAATGAAGGTTCTGATTCAAAATGACCATGTCAAATTTGCTTCAAAATGGGTCATGCAACTACTGATTGCTGGCATAAGTCAAGAAAAATTATATTTCATAACCCAGTAGGAGAAGATGGGCATACATGACTACAACGGCATGGCAGCGTAGAGGAGCTTGATATCTTGACAATGATGCCACAAATCATGTAACCAATGATATTGGGAACATGAGCCTGAATTCAGAATATCAAGGTGATGATAAACTTATTGTTGGAAATGGTAATAAACTCTTTATTTCTCATATTGGTTACCCGGTATTGTCCACTTACGATCCACACAAACACATTAGACTGAATTATATTTTGTTTGTGCCCAATATTACAGGAAATCTATTAGTGTTTCTAAATTACTACATGACAATGATATTGATGTTGAGTTTCAAAAATCTATTTGTTTCATCAAGGACAAGAGCCAAGGGAAAATTTTGGTAAAATGAGTGGCTAGAGATGGACTATATGAGTTGTTATGCATGCCTACTCATCTGAGTGGCAACAAGATCACATATGTTGTTGTGTTATCTTCATCTTTAGTGTCTGAGTCAATAAATTGCATTAGCAATCCAGTGTCAATGGTGTCTTTTAATTCCAATTCTAGTAGTAATGAATCTGTTGGTGCGAGTGTTGTTAAGTCTGGTAGAGCTGATAAATCAAGTAGTAGAGTCTGAGAACAAGTGAAATAGATCTTTGGCATCTCAGATTGGGACATCCAAATATATTAGTTTTGAAAAATACCTTGTTGTCATGTAATCAACTTAATATAAATAAAAATATTGTTCCTTCATTTTGTGATGCTTGTCAGTATAGAAAACAATTAAAATTGAGTTTCAAGAGTATTGAAAAGAAAACTCGTACAATCTTAGAATTAATACATAGCGACCTATGGGGACCAGCACCAATCCCTTTAACCTATCAACATAAATATTACATATCATTTATGGATGACAAAACGAGATACACATGGTTATTTCCCTTGACAACAAAATCACGGGCCTTTGATATATTCGTTGTGTTTAAAAACCAAATAGAAAACCAGCTAAACCTGAAAATTAAAACCTTACAGACAGACATGGGGTAAGTTTAAGACTTTTGAACCTTTTCTCAAGAAAGAGGGAATAGCCTTGAGACATTCATGTTCCTATTTGCATGAACATAATAGAAAGATAGAGACAAAACACAGACACATTGTGGAGACTGGTCAATACCTTTGAAATACTGGCAAGAGGTCTTCAGCTATGCCACTTTCATCATTAATAGACTAACCTCGCCTTTACTTGAAAATAAAACCACATTTGAGTTGTTGAACACCATTAAACCAGACTTCTTCCCGATTAAAGTCTTTCGTTGTGAATGTTATCCATACTTCAGACCCTATAATAAGCAGACATTTGATTTTCATACCTCTAAGTGTATATTGTTGGCTATAAGTGTCAGTCATAAAGGTTATGTCTGTGTGCATCATTCAGGAATAGTCTATATTTCAGCAAGTGCCAGATTTAATGAAAACTTATTTCCTTTCCAAAATGACTCCAATTTTTGTCAGCATAAACTCACTGACCAAAATGATTTCACCACAATTTTTAAAAAGATTTCAGGTTGTATCCTTTTGTACTAATGTTCATTTTGAGTTAATACATCCAAAAATAGCTCATAGCCATTCTCAATTGACCAAGATGAAACTCATCAGACTTTGGGCTCTAACATTATATCAGACAACCACTCTCCTGTTTAGCCCCAATCAAACATATTAGAAGAAAATCACACCTTGTCTCCAGTAATTGAACCAAACACTCAAACCACCTCCACTCAAAGGGCCTTATCTTCACATCCTATGATTACAAGGTCAAAGGCAGGAATTTTCAAGACAAAAATATATCAAGTCTCCACTCAACTCTAGACTTCTTTACCCAAAAATTCAACAGAGGCATTTAAAGATCCTAAATTGATAAGAGAGGATGAATACAATACCTTGATGAAAAACAAGATCTAGACCTTAATACCACACGATCAGAACTACAAATTTATTAGAAACAAGTGGGTACACAGAGTCAAAGAGAATTCAGATGGAACTATCAACAAATGCAAAACCAAATTAATTGTGAGAGGTTTTCTGCAGACATCAGGACTTTACTTTAATGAAACCTTTAGCCCAATAATCAAGGCTGCAATAGTTAGAATCCTTTTAATTTTGACATAAATAGTGCATTCCTAAATGGTGACTGATAACTCCATGAAATGAGAGTTATTATGTCAATTCTAGACTTAAAATAAGATCACTTAGAGAGTAAATGTTGTGTTTTTATTACATTTTCATTACATTTGGCGTAAACATTCATTTTAGTTTAGTCTTAATAAGTTTTGCATGATTTAAAGTAATTTGTGCTCAAAACATATGCATAATTGTAGGTTTTCAGAAGCTTACAATTCATGGAAGGGATGCTGATGCAGTAGGATGGAAAAATAGAGGAAGAATATGGCCACAAAAGAAGTGAAACAAAATCTGGAGCAGTACAATGTTGTAGCAGTTGAGGGATAACCCATTGCTGTAGCAATCCTGGAACAACGACAGAGAAAGCTTAGCACAGGATATCTACAGAATAACAATCTGTAGTTTCCTAATTTGACTCATGCACGTCCTATGCTTATTTTTTTTCTTAGTTTTCAGTTATAAAAAGGGACGCGCATCACATAAAACGGCGGCAAGGAATTAACATTGGAGAAATCAAGAGGAAAATAAGAAAACAATCAGAATTCAAAGGAACCGATTCTGCATCAGTGAAGAATCCAGTAGAGTTATTTGGATTCAATCTTCATCGTTCTCCATTTGTTCTTTTCTTTACTCTTTGATTGAACCGATGTATTTCAAGACCAATATTTTGTTGTTTGTTTTTCATTTTCAAAGTATGAACTAAACTTGCTTGTAGTTGAGTGACAAACAATCTAAATGAGTTTTTGATTGTTCTTATGAGTTATTATATAATTATTGTAGTATTTTACTCTAATAGCTTTGATTATAACTATTATTTCGGTTGACTACCCATTTAATGGTTCAAGTTAAAATAGAGCAGCAAAATGACTTGTCTTAGTGGATATTATTAAAGTAATACTTTATCTTAATTTGAGTTTCCTGGATTAAGTTTATCTTGAATCCCATAAGGGCTATACCTGGAGTTAAGATTTGTGAAGAATTAGATATAGGCATTCACCTTGTAGGGTAGAGAGAGAATATGCTTATAATGTCATGCCTTAGGTAGAATAGCAATTGGTCATTGTTAGGATGCATAAGGGTATGAGAAGTCCAACACGCGATAGCTGAGGATGCAAAATAATTTTGCCCAGTGCTATAGGAATTGTTATAGCAACTGGTGTTAATTTGATGAAAAGCAGCCAACCCATGAAGAGAGTTTAATCATTCAACTACCTCATTCTTATTTAACTCTTCTACGCAATTTATTTAAGTTATTTCATTACTGAAATGCAAGTTATGCAACCCAAGACAGGGGGGGTAAATTGGGATTTTAAAACTTATGCTAAACAATTTGCACAACAATTTAATCTATTGTCTTAATCAAATACAAAAATAATAAATTCAATATAATACAATAGTAAAAGAGTGAGGGAAGAGAAAACAAACAAAATGATTTTTACGTGGTTCGGTAATCCTCGTCTACATCCACGCCTCCAAGCTCACCCGGCTTGAGGATTTCACTATCCAAGCCTCCCAAGACTTCAAATGTTTACAATTGACTTCTAATGTGTCAATAGACCTTTACAATCAAGAGATTATCTTCCCAATCTCTTCACTTCAAGTGTTTCTCACACTTGTACACTCACAATTTGATGAGAAATGAAAATTATAACAATGAAACTCTCTTTAAGAGTAGATAAACAAATTATAGCTCAATGATGATTCAATAAATGATGATTTACGAAATGGAAACTCAATATATGTTATATGATCTTGTTTTTCCTTGTATTAGTTCTTAAAATGAAGTTGGAGTTGAGTTTTTATAGTTAAAGCCCGAAAACTAGCCGTTATAGGCAAATTCCAGCGCCCAAGCGGTTAGTCGCTTGATTTATCCAGCTAGCCGCTTGTAACATGGATATTATTGTTATTTTTGAATTTTGCTATAGAAATACTGTTAACTAAAATTACACTTTTGTTCAAAATTTTCTATAATTATACTATGACCCAAAACGTCATAAACCTTTACAAACAAGTCTAATTTCATAATTTCTAAATAATGATTGTTTTTCCAACACTTTCTGAAATTATGATATGACCCCAAATAGAATGATATTTTTTAAAGAGGTCCTTTTCAAAATTTAGCATAATATTATATTTTTCAAAATTCTCAAAATCTTTCACTTTAGTCTAAAATTTGAAAATATAAGATTTTCCTCAGGTGGCTAGCCGCTGACTCTCTGTCGAATTTTAGATTTCAAATGTTTGAATTACATTATGGTCCTCAAATTTTCATAAATTATAATAAGGCCTAAAACATTTCAAATATTTATAAAAAGGTCCAACTCTGGAATTTAAAATAATACTTATTAAATTCAAAAATTGTAAAACTTTTCATTTAAGTCTAAATTACTCAAATCCACAAAATACTCTATCGTTAAAAATAAAACCTTTTAGTTTATGAAAAGTAATTATTTAAATTAATATCTTGAGTTTCTCAAATGTTAAATCATGCATCAATTAAATCATACCGGTTTTACAAGAATTTATCGCAATAATTTGTTTGTTAAACTCTAAAATTTATTCTTGACTTCGCCGATGTCTGTTGAGTGTCTTGAGCTTGATTTCACTTGATTCACTTGCATAAATACTACCCTTGAAAAACTAGTGAAAATGTGAAATACAATATTTCTTAAATCCCTTAATACACATGTTTGTTATCATCAAAATTACATTATGTGTAGCCCTTTAGGCTAACAATTACTGCGTTTATTTGTTTTATTTCTTTACAATTGTAAGTTCAGTAGTAATCAACTTTAAATTTGTTCATCTTGAAATAAAGTCATATTGCACTATTATGATTGATGTAGCATTTTTAGTAACATCAATCCTTGTGGAAACGATCTTAAATACTCATCACTTTATTACTTGTTGTATACACTTGCACATTGACATCAATAGCAATTGAGTAAAAATTAACCAACAGTGACTTGACAGAAACAGTGTACGTGCCACAACTTAAGGGTTTTGAAGATAAAAATAGGCTCAATCATATATGCAAATTGAAGAAAGCCCTATATAGTTTGAGACAGGCCCTTAAAGCATGGTTTGACAAACTGAAGAGTGTCTTATACTCTTAGGGATTCAATAACTCCAAGTGTGATACATCACTCTTTTTCAGAAGAAACAAAATTGAAGTAATCATTATGCTTGTTTATGTAGATGACATAATAGTTACTGGAAATGATAGAAAAAGGTATTGAAGAGGTGATAGACAGGTTAAATGAAGCCTTTGCCTTGAAGGATCTTGGAAATTTGAACTATTTTCTTGAGATACAGGTTATAAGAAGTCATAACTCCATTCTACTCTCTCAAGCTAAATACGTCCAACACTTATTAGTAAAATCTAAGATGAGAGTCTGCAAGGGAATTGAGTCTCTATTCAATACAACAACAAAATTAAAGAAAAGTGAAGGCACTAGGCTTGACAACCCTTCATTTTATAGAAGTTTTATAGGCAACTTACAATATATTGTTCTTACAAGGCCAGAACTTGCCTATTCTGTCAATAAGATCAGCCAATATATGTCTAATCCGAGGCAATCTCATTGGATAATTTGCAAAAGAGTTTAAGGTATCTCAAGAATACTATTGACATACACTTAAAATTTAGAATAGAAGACCATGATCTTGTGGCCTACACAGACACTGATTGGGCAAATGATCCAGATGACAGAAGATCAATAAGTGGTTATTGTGTGTTTTAGAGATAATTTAGTTGCTTGGAGTTCTAGAAAGCAAGGCACTGTTGTAAAATCTACAGCAGAATCTTAAATACAGAGTTATGGCTCTGCGCATTACTGAAATTACTTGAATTAATTCTCTGCTTAATGAATTGAAGATTGAAATGCAAAGAATTCTAATGATTCTAAGTGATAGCACAAGTGCAGCTGCAATAGCCACAAACCTTGTATATCACCAAAAAATATATATTTTGAAATAGACCTTCATTTCATTAAAGACAAGGTCACTAAAAGAGAGCTGGAGATAAGCTTTGTCACAAGTAGGGATCAAATTGCAAACGTACTGACCAAACCATTGCCTTATTACAAGTTCAGTTAGTTTAGAAGCAAACTTAAGGTCTTTGACAAGACCTTAAGTTTGAGAGAGGATATTGAGAGTGGTAATTGTGAAGAGTCAAGGGTTGACCCCGAGGCCATGATAGCATGCCATCTAAGCCATTATGTCCAGCAGCCAGCTAATGTAAATGATGAGCTGCATTTGATGAGCTTGCAAAACTGTTATATTGAGGAATATTAGCACGTGAGCTCTGAAAAATGGAATTTCTAGAGGTTATTTAATGATTGGCTAGTATAGCTAAAGTTGTGGATCAAAATTTGTTTATTTCCATTCACTGTCCCTTAAGCAAGCTATCATTTTTCCATTCATGTATATATAAGTGAATACTTTGTATATTTCATTCATTTAAGTTATAATTCTAATGAAAATGTTTGATTTTACCTCTGCTTACTTACATGCTTAAGCAATTCTCATGAATTTAAGTGGCCAAGCCTTTGCCCATGGACTTTAAGCCCAGCCCGCATAATAAAGTCCTAGATATGAGCTCAAAGAATATAAAATTCACATACATTATACCTCGATAAGAGCCTTTAAGAAAAGCCTAGACTTGGCTCGAGCATTATATTATATAAATAAAAAATAAAATAAGAAAAGAAAAGGAAACTAAAAATCAAAATAGTCGATCCCTAAATGACAGCCATTGCCTCACCCGAGTCACACCCACCCACAAACTAAGTGAAGCAAAGCCACATCTTCATTGCCTCATTCCCAGCCAACAATCGTAGCCACCCCCTCCAGCAATCATCGATTGAGTTCGATCCATGCAAAACTAGCACATTACAGGCAGCCACGCGAGCCCAGCACGCGACCCGACAGCGAGTCACTCACCGACCAAAAATAATTTAAAAAAGGACAAAACCCAAAGCACAAGTATCCATGGCGACCGTATCCTTAGTGGGATCATGTGAAATTTTTGAAACTATTCGATCAGCAGCTTCTCAGTCCTTGGTTTCTTCTTTCTTTCTTTACATTGGAACTTGCACCATACCAACATTATATTTTGTAACAATCTTCTTTTTAACAATAATAATAATTTAGTAAAATTATATTAATACAAGTTATGATTTATTATGTTGTATTATTAATATTTTATGTATTGAACCATTAGTTTATCATGTATTGAATAATTATTTTTAACTTAAGGTTTTTTAGCTTAATTAAAAATTAATATAAAAATTAATGGAAGCTGAAGCCCGGCCCAATTTGGACCAGCATCTATAAGGTTGAGGTGCCTAATGACAATAACATGGGCTTAGGTTTGTGCTTGTGTCCAAACCTACAATTTGCCAACCTATTCACACAGTAAAACTAAGTTGGCCAATCAATCTATAACAATATTAATTTTTCTTTGCGTATGAGAAAATAAAATAGTTATTTGGGAAAGTAAAAACTTACAATTCAACCATCAATTTTGACGGCATCCAAGTGGAGCACTTGCATGTTTTTAGAATAAGTTTTTGTTTTAACTTTTCTTTCGATTGGAAAAAAAAATTATTTATTTTTTAAACATTTTGAGGCTTTATTACGTAATTTTTTTTTCATTAATGTATTAAAGATTGTTGATTGGTCCCTCATCTTCTATCAAAATTTTAAAAGTATATTATTATTGCCAAAAAAAACTTTTACTTTTGATATGATTAATGACAAAAGATCCTTGCTTAATTTTCAAAATATAGAGATTAAACAGACATTTGAATTAAAACAAAAAAGGACCTAAATGAGCATTTACCCTGTAAATAAATCAATAGTATTATTTTACCTTTAAAAAGTCAGTTTTCAACTACTACAATGACAGTAACATTTTGAACAATTAGAGAGTGATGTAGGATGTTATTTTAAGATTTTAGAATTCTATTATTTTAGGTCTTTCAATATTTTCTATTTTTAATTACAATATGGAATGTGTTTTAGTCTTTTATTTCTATTATAATTGTAATTTAATTTTTCTTTTTATGTTAACTTACCAAAATATGTTTTCTCCATTATAAATAGATCTAGTTATTATTTTCATATCTCAACGTTTTGATTAATAAAAAAAAACCCCTCTCTTCTGATTATCTATCAAAGTCTTTCTTATAGAGTTATTAGATTAAAGTTTCATCTAATCTCACATAGCTCGTTATTAAAATTTCATTGAGTTGTTTGGATTAGAACAAGATCTAATCATGATTCAATTAGAGCATAATCTAATCACATTGGCCTGGTTCAGTTCTAAAATGATGTTTGTTGTTTTTTTACCCTATCATTCTGCTTCCGCTACCCAACTCCATCATAGAAAAAGTAGAATATCCAGAGCGAAAGAAACATTAATTTATCAATATATGGAGAAATTTTAGAATACATCAGAGGTACCATGTCAACTACTCAGTAAGAAAATTATACTATGATATGTGTGCATTTATTTTGAAAAATTGCAAGTAAGTGAAGATTATATCAAATCCAAATACAAGCCATACATACATTAGTTGGTTGTATTATTTCCAATGTGCTCTAGAATTTCTCCAATACATGTAGTGCACGTGAAAACAATTGTACAATTATTTAGGCGATCAGTATATTCTCATTTTACTAATCATAAATTTTATTTTATTTGAAGAAACCTGGATGATACGAGAGAATTTTTAATCATACTTTCATTGAAAAACCAAGCAATCAAAATAATAGAATCAAATTTAGACGTCTTTCCAAAATTATGGTATCAAATTTTGCTTAAAGTCACAAATTCTCTTGGGATTAGGGCTTGGAAAAAAGCCTATTGTTCGACTATTGGCATCCCTTATAAGTATCTTTAAATCCTTTTCCATGTGTATTCCCACTTTTAACCTTATTTACAATTATATTTAAAATCAAATCTCTTGAGACAGTTTTCTTATCCTTAATTGAAACAATGTAAAATGTTTATGAAATATTTCTTTCCAAAAGATAATATGTTTATGAAATATTTCTTTCCAAAAGATAATATGTTTATGAAATATTTCTTTATAGGAAAATAAGATGTTCCTTGTTCTTTAAGGAAAGCAAAGGCAGAATTCAGATAAAACAATCTCAAAACTATGCAAGAAACAGAGTATGTTTAATATTCTAGAGTCATTTACGGACAAGCTTGTAAAAGATGAGGTCGATTTCCACACACTTTTCATACAATCAAGTAGTAGATTTTGGATGGGGAAAACCAGTGCACCCGACTTTTCCAAATTTTATGCTTTCAAACTTGATTATTATAATGGACATAAACAATGTTAAGGGAATAGAAGTAAGGGTGACTCTGAGCCCCGAAGACATGGCCTTCTTTGAACATGACTAAGAACTGCTTGCATTTGCCACTACCAATCCATCAGTACTTTTAGGGTGTGTTTACTTTTTAGTGTGGGAGTGTGGAGTATGAATTCATACTATTCCAGTGTTTACTTACCATTTTTAAAGGGGGAGTGGGATTCCCACTCCGTGAGTCCCACCTAATTTTAGAGTATGGAGTGGGATTCCCACTCCCATGGGGGGAGGTGGGAGTGGGAATCCACTCCCTTCTCTTCCCTTTTTACCCTCATAATTAAAATAAATAAAAATGATATTAAAAATAATAATTATATCATATTTATTTTATTAAATTTAATAAAATAAAAATAAAAAAATATTATATTTAAATTAATAATATTAAACATTAATTTTAATAAATATTAATTAATTATTTAATTAATAATAAAAATATTTTATTCTAAAAAAATATTAATTTGTACTATATTATCAATAATAATGTTTCATTTGTGTTGCTATTATTAATAATTTTTATTCACATAATTTAAATTTAAATTAATAAAAAAATTATGATTTACATAATTAAGAATATTATTAATTATTATTAATTTATAAATATAATGAAATATTTATTTTATTTTCTGAATATATTTTTTATTAATTTTTTAATTACAAATTATAATTCTTTATATAAGGATAAAATTGTAATTTAAAATAATTTACTCTCAATCCAAGACAAAGTAAACAAATAATTGGGATTCTGATTGACAATCCATACTTTCATTTAGTCTAAGTAAACACCATACTCCCACTCTACACTCCTAATCTAAGGATTCCCACTCCAAATCCAAAAAGTAAACGCAGCATTAAATCCGAACTATCTATAAGATGCTCGTCCACTTATTTAGCTACTTCAACTATATTAGAGTCTCGTGTTTATTTAATTATTTATTAATAAAATAAGAAATTAGATATTTATGATGCAGATCTAAAATCCTTAATCTGTTTAAACTAGTTTCCTTATTTCCTAAAGTTAATTGTTCGTTTTCTTACTATTTTAGGTCTTTATTTTCATTTTTATTTATGTTTTAGGAAAATTACTCACAATACAAATAGCTCTTTCTTGTAACCTTTGAAGGCAAATTTAAGTACAATAATATTTTCAATTTTCAAAGTTCTGTGTAAGTTTTTTATTTTAATTAATTCTTACCATTATATGGAGTCAACGTATCTTAACCCCCTTAGTTCACGATATTATCTCAAATTAATGTGAATTTAGATCGTACTTGTATTCTGGTATTCAGGGGTGGATCCACGACTTAATATTAACCTGGGCTAAATTTTAAAATTTTTATATATTTTGAAGTGAACATAAAAATTTATAAGTAGAAAAAAAATATATTAAATAAGGAGGAACACCAAGAACCTTATCCGTCTAAATATGTACTATATACAAAAATAATTATAAAAAAGAGTATAAATAAAAGGCAACTCAAATATGAAAATACTATTTTTTTAATTATAGAATCTGACATTGCAACCTCTAATAATATGTAATTATATAAGGATTAAAAAATCAATTAAGAATTTCAAATTAAAATAGATTAATACATGTAGTTACAATCAATTAAAAATTGCAAGTAAAACTTTTATGTTTGAAGTGAAATACAAAATTACTAGACTAAATAAATTAAACAATTAAAATTTATTCATCCTTTCAAATTGTAAAAGTATTATTAGTCAAAGTTTCAATAATAAACTAAACTCAATTCAACAAAAAAATATTTGAGTTAAATTGTTTCTTTTCAGGCACTCTGCCTCTCTTTAAAGAATTAGATGTTTATTATTCTTCTATCAAAAGCTTCTTAAAATACTCAAATTTTATTTTCTAACTTGTTCTCTTAGTTTTTTTTAAACTAATAAATAAAATCTGAAAATTCACACAAAACTTTTATGAAAATATTGATAATTGTTACTATATATTGTTTCTGTAAATACTTTTAATACTAGAGACGATGTTATATTACATTGGATTATTTTTTTTCGATTAGAATTTTTTAAAATAAATTAAAGCAATAATAAAATTTTAGCTGCCTAATTTTTCAATCTATTCAATGAATATCTAATTTAATCATTTTATAAAATAAGTCACTGATTGCAATTGAAAATAATTTAATTGAATTAGGGACATATTTATATAAAATTGATGAAAACATAAGGGTAATTGAGTTAGGGACATATTTGAATATAAGATAAAAACTTTATCGTCCATGGGGACCGATGTCGAATTTTCATCTCGTTTCTGTATATCCCTAAATCATCAGAGACAAAGAAAGCTAGCCGACAAAACCTAATGATTCTCGGAAGATCTTTCCACCACTAAAATCGCTAGGAAAACTACCAAAATTGTATACCGACCATCACTTTTGTTCACTGTATTTCACCATAAGTTTGGCTAGCGCCACTACCATCAATCAATGCCTTTCAACTAGCAAAATGTTTCCCACTATTCCGCATTACCCGATATGCCGATTTTTAGAATTGAAACCAGCACTAACCATCAATATTATCTCTAATTTCCAATCAAATGACTGCTTTTTTGGATAAATCACCACCATCATCATATTCAATGATCCTAAATCTTTTAGATCCACCTATATTTGCCTGATTTCTGACCACTATCATTGGTGACTTAAACTTTTTACTTAATTATTATTTTAACAAAAAATTTACACAACTTTCAGTTTAGCTCTTAACCTTTTTAAACTCACTCTTTCTTAAACTTTTAGTTAACCTTACCATATTGAGAAAATGCCTTCAAGAAAAGCTCGTGGGCATTATGCCCCTCGTACATCAACTTCTGACTTGGATGATATTCCTAGAGATGAAGTCTCAACCTTTTTAAACTCACTCTTTCTTAAACTTTTAGTTACCCTTACCATTATGCCAATTTTTAGAATTGAAACCAGCACTAACCATCACTATTATCTTTAATTTCCAATCAAATGACTGTGTTTTGGATAAACCACCACCATCATCATATTCAATGATCCTAAATCTTTTAGATCCATCTATCTTTGCCTGATTTCTGACCACTATCATTGGTGACCTAAACTTTTTGCTTAATTATTATTTTACCCAAAAATTTACACAACTTTCAGTTTAGCTCTCAGCCTTTTTAAACTCACTCTTTCTTAAACTTTTAGTTAACCTTACCATATTGAGAAAATGCCTCCAAGAAAAGCCAGTGGGCATTATGCCCCTTGTACATCAACTTATGACTTGGATGATATTCCTAGAGATGAAGTCTCAGCCTTTTTAAACTCACTCTTTCTTAAACTTTTAGTTAACCTTACCATTATGCCAATTTTTAGAATTGAAACCAGCACTAACCATCACTATTATCTTTAATTTCCAATTGCATGCATTATGCCCCTCGTACATCAACTTATGACTTGGATGATATTCCTAGAGATGAAGTCATGGCTAACATGATAGTAAGATTGACATGTCAGCTGCACAAACGGTAGAATTACTTGTCGAATGCTATCATACACCAAAACTCGAAGCCAAATCAAGTTAAAACTTCACTAACCCATTTTCTATGAATTGACTTAGAATTAAGTCTACTGATGATAGAGATAGGAATTTGGGTTGAGAATTGAAATTCCTGAAATTAAAAGAAGTGGCTAGTCAAAAGAATTATTGGATTAGATTAACGCCATTGAGGAAGGTTTTTAATACAAAGAAGCTACTGATAATAAAATAGTCTAACTTATTGTAACTCGATTTTGTGGAAGGCTAGTAGCTTGATAGCATCAAACAAAACTCAGAAGGATGAGCCAAGGCAAAGAGGAGATTGACTAGTGCATTCTTAGCTTACAATTACACTAAATTGATATATCAACAGTTATAGAATTTTAAGCAAGGTAATCGATTAGTAAATGATTGCACCAAAGCATTTCATTGACTAGTAGCGCACAATGAGTTAATAAAAACAAAAGAATAACAAGGTTTTTGCTGCATTAGGGCCTGTGATCACAGTTTCAAGACTGGTTGAATTTACTTGATCCATACTCTCTCTCAAAAGCATACGAACAAGCTTTGTAGTTAGAAAAGCAATTTATTTAGTATAGTAACAAGTCAAACTTTTGTGGTTCTCAAAGTGTTGTTTATGATAATTCAAGCCTGACTTCCTAGTTTCACAATTTCACTTCTATGAATCCTCTAAATAAAACAAATAAATCTAGTGAAAATAGTTAAAGCAGTAAGATCCAATATTCAGGCTTGGGATTACGCTACTCAATAGGGGAAAATAGACACAGAATAACAAAGCGGAAGAAAGGAGAAAAGTACTATAAAGGCTTGCTCACAGGCACTGAAGAAACTGAAGAGCACCAAGAGGAAGAAACTAAAAAGTTTGCTGAAAAGCCAAATTTTAATACTAGTGAGAATACACAATCTATTAAAGAACATAATGATATACTAAATCAAGCATTTTTCAGTCCTAAAGGACAAGACAAAGACAAGTGATTACATTAAAATATTTTTCAAACTACTTGCACAATTAGGGAAAAAGTATGTCGTGTGGTCATAGAGTCAGGCAGTTACGAGAATATTATTTCAAAAAAAGTTGTTACTAAACTAAACTTAAAGACGAAACCTCATCAAACCTATATGAACTTACATGGCTGAATGGCTGAAGAAAGCAAATTAAGCAGTAATATCTTAAGATTGCTTAGTTTCTTTATCTATTAGATCAATCTATAAAGACTAAATTTAATAATGTTGTGGCTATAGATGCTTGTCATCTAATGCTGGGTAGACCTTGGCAGTATGATCGAACTGTAGCCCATGATGGGAAAACAAATACCAATAGCTTTATGTTTAACAATACTAAAATTGTTCTTAAGCTTTATGTTTAACAATATTAAGATTGTTCTTCTACCTACTAAAGATATCACTCTCTAAAAAGACTTGGATAATTCTTTGTTAAAGTAAAAAGCAGTTTGTAGATCTTGTAATGAAAATAAAGAGGGTCTATATTTTATTGGGAAAAGAGAGCCACAATACTTCAATGGTACCTGAAGGTATGACATATTAGAAGAATTTTAAAACTTGTTCCTAAATGATTTACCATAAAATTTACTACTCTTAAGGATATATAACACTAAGTTAATTTGATACCAAGTTTTACATTACAAACTTGACCTCATTATTGTATAAGTCCTTCAAAGCATAAAGAATTGAGATGTCAAGTAGAAGAGTTACTAGAAAAGGGATTTATTTGTGAAAATCTCATTTCCTATGCATTTCCTACTTTATTGACTCTAAAGAACAATGATTCTCGGAGAATGTGCATGGACAGTTGAGCTATCAATGAAATTACAATCTAGTATTATTTTTCAATCCCTTGATTAGATGACTTATTGTATTAGACTAGTGCAGCAATGGTTTGTTACCAAACTTGATTTGAAGAGTGGTTACCATCAGATTTGGATACAACATGAGTTTTATGCAATGCTCCAAAATAGGCATTAGAGTTGTTGTTAGCTAGTAGTATAAGTTTATAGTTTATTTCAATTTGAAGTTGGATGGAGTAAAGGCACATTACAACACCTATGATATATAGTTTTATGCAATGGTCCAAGCATTAAGGAATTGGCATCATTATCTAATTCATACATACTTTGTTTTATACATTGATGATACTGTGTTAAAACATACCAATAGTTAATCTAAGCATTCTCATTGACACATCACGTGGATAACATTTTTTCAATAGTTTACCGTTGTAATAAAGCACACTTCTGCTAAATCAAACAGAGCAGCAGATGTACTTAGTCGACAATCTTCCTTGTTGACACGAATGCATAACCAAGTCCTCAGATTTGATACATCTCGAGAGTCATATGCTACTAACCCTTTCTTTATTTCTTTATTAAAAGACATTACTGCAGGGTTCTACTCAAACTATCATTTGCATGACATATTCCTTTTCAAAGGCAACTAATTATGTGTTCCTGATTTAAGTTTGAAATTAAAGATCATTGTAGAACTAAATAAAGAAGGGCATATAGGTCATGACAAACCTTTGGCTTTAATAGCCAACACTTATTTGTGGCCTACTATGGGGTACCATGTCTATCGTTATATTAAAACTTGTTACATTTGTCAGGTTTCTAAAGGTATTGCAACTAATGCAAGATTATATATGCCACTTTCAATTCCAATACAAACTTCAGCTAGCACTAGATTGGACTTTATTTTCATATTACATTGTATTCAGAGGGGTAACGATCAATATTTTTTGTTGTTGATCGATTCTCTGAAAATGGCTCACTTTATTGTGTGCAAGAAGACTGCAAATGCCTTAAGTATTACTCTCTTAATCTTCAAAAAAGTCTATAGATTATATGATTTACCACATTTGAGCAAGATACACGATTTCTTAGTCATTTTTGGTAGATATTATGGAAGTTGACTAACACCTGCCTAAATTTCAGAAGTGCTTATCACCCACAAACAGATAGTCAAGCTAAAGTTGTCAATTGCTCTTTAAAAAACTGTTTATATAATCTAGTTGACAATAACCTGAAGACATGGGATCAAAAGTTGTACCAAGTTGAGTTTGTTTGTAATTGTTCTGTTAAGTATAATACTAGTTTAAGTCGTTTTCAAGCAAATCATGGATGTACTCCACAAGCACCATCAACTCAACCCCAATTTTAGATTTAGTTCACAAAAGTAGTAAGGCAGAAAACTTTATTGAGCAGCTATAAAAAATTCAATGGCCACTTGAAAGTCTTTGAAGGTTATAAAATTGGGGCAAAAAAAAGGTGTTGAGCTTTAGAATTTCGAGTTGAAGATGTTTAGGTTGTCTTAAAAAAAGACAGGTTCTCAATTGAAAAGTAGATCAGACTTTGAGCTAGGAAAATCAAACCTTTAGAGATTATAGAGAAGATAAATCCTAATGCCTATAGACTAAGACTTCCTAGTCATATCTGCACTGTAGATGTATTCAATGTCAATCATCTTATTCCTTTGAGAGGTGATCATGATGAAAATTTTATTAATGGTAATTCACAAATTCTCTCCATTCCGAATGAAATGATACATATTAAAAATCCTTATCCTAGTTAAATTAGTTTCCTTATTACCTAAAGTTTATTGTTCTATTTCTTACTAGTTTAGATCTTTCTTGTTCTTTTTCTTTGTGATTTAAGATAATTGCTAATAGTGTAAATAGTCCTCTCTTGTAGCCTTTGAAGGTAGATTTGAGTTAAATAATATTTTTAATTTTCAAAACTCTGTGTTAATTTTTGTGTTTAGTTAATTTTCAACATTCTATGGAATCAATAACTCTTAATCCTCTAAGTTCATGGTATTTTATCGAATTAATGTGAATTTAGATTGTTCATTTATTCTTCTATTCTAATAATCAATGAAATATTAGAACATTGAACTTCCGATACATCATTTATGCATGCCTCAAATGGTAGTTCTTTGTACTATTGAGTCTATCTTAAACAAATGTATTTAAAACGCTAGTGAAAATGGACATCAAATCAAGCCTGCAACAACAAAAAAGACAACAGTAAAACCATACTTTACAAAAACCGCAAACGTGCATATCAAACTAATTTAGTTTCAAGTAAGTTAATTATTAATTTAGCACATTGGCCCTGTAATTATAAAAATTATTATTCAATCAATATTATTAATTTATTATCTTATATTATTTATCAATATTTAAATACTTATTGTTATATGAGGAGTAATGAAATAACCTAGTGATAATGATTTTAAAGAATAGTTGGTGATCTTCAAAATGGATATTCTTCATAAATATTAACAATACATGGTGTAAGGATAAGAACTATAGTTTTTAATTAAACAAAAAATGGTGTTGATATTTTGGCCTCTCAAATTGTGTAAATGCACACCACTTTAACATAGAATTATAAAAAAAATCTATATTATTTTTAACAATTTCAAATGAAAAATAAATTTGAAAAATTAACCAATTAAATGGCATAAGAGCACATGCCGACATCGATTTTATTCCTATATTGAATTACTCTAACTTAAAGAACCTTTTAATAGTTCTCATATTCATAAATCTCGATCTTGCATTAAGTGTTGATTCTTCCCCACCTCTTAAGAATAAGGGTACCTTTGATAACAAGAAGGATATGGAAAGGTAGAAGAAATTAAATCGCATGTGAATGGTGACCACGAAAAGGGCCATTAAAGCAATTAGGGGCTCAATATCTGAAAAGATAACTACAGCTAAGGAGTTTCTTGAGGACATTGAAAAGAGGTTGTCAAGAATGAAAAGGATGAAATAAGTACCCTTTTGACAAGTCTAATTTCAATGAGACATTGTGGCCAAGGCAATATCAATGAGCACCTCATAGAGATGTCTCATCTTGTTTCCAAGATAAGAGCACATATGTTTGAACTCTCTAAGGACTTACTAGTGCATCTAGATTTAATATCCTTGCCAAGATAGTTTAACAAGTTTAAAATGAGCTGCAACTATCAAAAATAGACTTGGTCTCTGAATGAGCTTATATCATATTGTGTTTAGGAAGAGGAAAGACTGAGATGAGATAAGACAGAAAGTGTTAACCTGAACTTAACCTCTAAGGATAAGGACAAAAGAAAGAAAAGAAAAGAAGGATAAAGAAGTTGTTAGCCTAAAAGACTACTTATACTGTAATTTTAATGATAATAAACATGTGTCTTATTGATATGATAAATATTGTATTTCACATATTCACTAGTTCTTGAAAGATGATATTTATGCAAGTGAATCAAATGAAATCAAGATCAAGGCACTCAACTGACAATAGTTTGATTAAGAATAAAGCTTAGCTCAACGAAGTCATTATTGCGACAAATTCTTGTAAAGCCGGTATGATTCCATATATGCAAGGTTTAGCATTTGAAAAACTCAAGATTTTATTTAAAAAATCATTACTTTTAATAAACCAAAAGGTTTCATAATTATAAGATAAAATATTTTGTGGATTTTAGTGTTTTTCAAATTTTGGATTAAATTGAAAAAGTTTTTAAATCAATAAGCATTATAAAAAGAACATTTTTTGTGAAGTATTATAAAGTTTTGGGCCATATCATAATTTCATAAATTTTTAGGAAAAACGAGCATCATTTAGAAATTCTGGATTTGGACCTATTTATAAAAATATAAAACATTATGGGCTATAGTATAATTTCCAAAAGTTTTAGACTATATTTTAATTTTTAAACATTTTTGGCCAAAAGTAAATATAAAAAATATAGTGGGAAGACGGAGAGTTAGAGGCTAGCCGGCAATGGTTAGTGACTAGCCGTCTGAGGGAAAATTTCAAATTTTCAAAGCCAAAGTTTACAATGGATACTTGTTGTTTTTATCCATAATGGCTAGTTTTGTGTCAAAACTATATAAACTCAAATTCAATTAATTTTTAAAGACTTTGGCAAGTATAAACAGGCGAAAAAAAAATATATTTTGAGCTTCCAATTTACAAATCATCATAGATTAAATCTTTATTGAGCTATTATTTGTATATCCACTCTAAAAGAGAGTATTTATTGTAATTCTTGAATTCATTGTATAATTTGTAAGCATGTAAGTGTGGGAAACACTTGAGCGAGATTGGGGATAATCTCTTGTTATAAACGTCCATTGACACTTTAGAAGTCAATTATAAGCATTTGAAGACTTTGGAGGCTTGGATAGTGAAATTTTCTAGCTTGGTTTACTTGGAGGCGTGGACATAGGCGGAGATTGTCGAACCACGTAAAAATCTTTGTATTTGCTCTCTCTTCCCTTACTCTTTTATTTTGAAGTATTGTTAAATTTATTGTTTTTATTTCATTAAAGTATTAGATTAAATTGTTGTGTGGTTTGATTAGCTTAAATTTTAGAAACCCAATTCACCCCTCTCTTGGGTTGCATAATTGGTATTTCAGAAGTTGCCGGTACAAAACCTCAAAAAAAAAATTGAATGATCCGGAAGGTACTAGTTATTTCTTTTGTAAAGTTGAAGGGTATAAGAAGAAGCATTACACCAACTATCATGCATAGTGTACTAGGAAATGTATGCTTCTTATGTAGGTTTATTCTAAGGTTAATTTAACTTTGATGCCTAGACACAAGTTGTGGATAAATTCTAGTTCAATCACTTATATCAATATGTCTATGCAGGGTTGCCATAGTAGCCAAAAGCTAAATGATGGCAAAAGATAAATCTATATGGGCAACGGTAAGATGGTTGAAGTTAAAGCAATTGGAAAATTTTGATTATTATTAAAGAATAGATTTTATTTGGATCTTTTGATATAATATTTATTATTCTATTTTTTAGATAGAATTTGACTTCAATTTCTATTTTGGAAAAATTTAGTTTTTCTTATTCATTTAGGAATGTAAAATTTAGTTTGTTTCATGATTTAAAATTAGTTGGTTCTAGTTCTTTATGAGATTATGAAAATATTTATTTGATTGATAAAATAACTTCACTTAATGACTCCCTTCAATTATGTACATGAGGTATAAAGAGAAAGTTAACCGATGAGAATTCAACTACGTTATGGCATATGAGATTAGGTCATATCTCCGGATAGAGTGTGTCAAATGAAATTCTAGGCCTCTTAGATTTTACAAATTTTGATGTTTGTGTTAATTGTACAAAAGGGAAATAAATTAATAAAAGGAGATTTAAAGCCAACAATACTTTGGATGTTGTAGAGCTCATACAAATAGATATTCGTGGGTCATTCCTTATGGTTGCTTGGAATGGTCAACAATATTTTGTGACATTCATAGACATTTTTTCTCAATATGGCTAGGTATATGTCCTTCATAAAAAGTCACAATTGTTTGGACATAGTAAAAAATTTAAAAGATGAAGTTGAGAACCAACTAAGCAAAAGAATCAAAAGCATCAGATCTAACCGTGGTGGTGAGTACTATAACAAATATGATGGTTTTGGGTGAGGACTATTTACTAAGTTTCTAGAGAAATGCGGTATTGTCCTATAGTACACTATGTCAGGTTCATCCACTAAGGATAGTTGTTGAGTGTTAGAAAATGTATATTTATGAAGGAGAAAATCATCATTTTACACTACAAGTTTTACTAACACCTTTACTTTTATGAATTTAACCTTATTTTGATTTAATTCCATGCGTTTTATTTTAATTAAGTATTTTATGTATTTTAGGGGCATTATAGTCATTTCATAATAAAGGAGAGATCAGACGGCAAAACGGACATCACTTTTGAACTCAGGAAGGTCGAAAACCTTAGGAGGAGCATAAAAGGAAAAATGGCACTATTCACATGTACGGTACTATTCACGT
>MKYO02006232.1:57986-227774 GCA_002013955.2 Citrus medica | reverse complement strand
CAATCATCTCATACAAAATTAATTCTATATATAATTAAAATCCACCTCCTCGTGGGATCGACACTCGTCACCATTAGTCTATACTACAATAGATTCGTGCGCTTGCGAGTTCATTAAAATTTGCACAACAATAGTATTGCTGAAAGATAAAATAGAACGCTTAAAGATATGGTAAGGAATATAATTTATCATTCTATTTTACTATAATCACTCTAAGAAGAAGCACTTAGGACTACAACATTTATCCTTGATAGGAAAACGACTACCAAAATTCCTTATGAACTTTATACAACTAAGAAGCTTAGTCCTAAGCACTTGCATGTTTAGGGATGCCTAGTTAAGGTAAGGCCTTATTAGGCCTAATGAAAAGCAATTGGAGTCAAGGACAGTGAGTTACTATTTCATTGGATACTCTGATAGATCCAGGGCTACAAGTTTTATGATCCTATGACTAGGTCGACTTTTGAGTTCGGAAATACTCTGTTCTTTGAGATGTCAAGTTTGAGGGTGGGGGGAGGGGAGATGTAGTTAGGAACTTTCTCTTGAAAGAGAAATATGTTGATATTTCTATAGTATTATTAGTATTAATCAGGATTTCATTCTTAATATTGTTTAGGACACAACAAACCAAGACAATATTGGAGGACCCTCTATCCAAGAAATTATTCTAGAAAAACAAACTCCACCACCTCAAGAATATATACCATTAAAGAGATCCACTAGAGAAAGGAGATCCACAATAGAAAGAAGAAGTGCAATGCTAGATGATTATATTTTTTTTCTTAAGAACATAAAGTGGACATTAGAGTGATAGAATATAATCCGATCAATATTCATCAAGCTATGCAAAGTTCTAATTCTGAGAAATGGATTAATACGATAAATGAGGAGATGAAGTCTATGAAGGACAATGACATATGGGATCATGTTTCACTGCTAGAGCATGTGAAACCTATTGGTTGCAAATGGATATTCAAGACCAAGAGAGATTTGAAAGGTAATGTGTAGAGGTACAAAGCATATCTTGTCAAAATAAGCTTGACATTAAAAAAATGCATCAACTCTAAAGAGATTTTAATCTTGAGTTACATCAAATGAATGTGAAGACAATATTTCTCAATAGTAACATTGATAAGTCGATCTATAGTGCAGCAAAAAAAATTTATGTCAAGAGACCCAAAGAATTAGTTTGCAAACTTAAGAAATCCATTTATCAACTCAAGCAAGTGGCTCGACAATGATATTTCAAGTTTTTTCAAACGATCATCTTATTAAGTTTTGACATGAATTTGATCGATGATTGCATATGCTATAAGTTCTATGGAAGCAAGTATACTTTTTCAATTTTATATGTTGACGGCATTTTGCTTGCCTGCAACAATATAGATTTATTGTATGAAGCCAAAAGATTTTTAGCTAAGAATTTTGATATGAAAATATTGGTGACGCCTCTTTTGTATTAGACATATAGATACACTGGGATCCCTATTGGGATATTCTTACATTATCATAGAAGAGCTATATCAAAACGGTTCTCAAACGTATAGCATGTCAGATTGCAAACTAGGTGACACTCATGTGGCTAAGGGAGACAAATTTAATATCAATCAGTGCCCTAAAAATGATTTTGAGAAAAAAAAGCAGAAGATTCCTTATATGTCGACAATATGAAGTCCGATGTACGCTTAGGTTTATATGGGACCCAATATTACAAACATTACTAGAATGTTATGCAAATATTTAAGAAATCCAGGAGCAGGCTATTAGAAACAGCCAAACCGATTTGTGGTGCTTACAAAGAACAAACGACTATATGCTCAAGTATCGGAGGTCAGGTCAACTTGAGATCATTATGTATACTAACTCTGATTTCGCTGAATGCTAAGACAACGTGAATTCCATGTCAGGTTACGTCTATCTCTAGTTGGCGCTGTTGTATCTTGGAAGAGTGCCAAACAGTCTCTTATAGCCTCTTTTATGATACCAACAGAGTTCATAACATGTTATGAGGCATCTATTTATGAAATATGGCTACGGAATTTTGTCATGAGACTACACATAGTAAACGGCATTCACAGATCACTTAAGTTATTTTGTGACAATAAGTCAGCAATGTTATTTTCTAATAACAATAGGAGTTTAACATAGTCAAATTATATAGACATTAAGTTTCTAGTTATTAAAGAAAGAGTTCAAAGTGGATAGTTTTCTTTGCACATTAGCACAAACTCCATGATTGTAGATTTGCTTACTAAGGATATTTATTTGTAATGGGTGTTTGTAATTTTAAATGCTTTTATGTTATAGACATATTTTGGTTACTTCAGTTATGGATATTTGAGGTTATTTTCTATAGAAATATAGTTTTGTTAGTTTCCACTCTAATTTTTGTGCGGTTTGATCTTACTAAAGCTTAAAGTTGGCCAGTTGAAACTAAGCATGTTACGATCACATTGCATAAAATTTTAATGCTACACATCTATATCATGATCCATCTTATGCAGTTGTTTTGGTATAGTGACCATTAATTGGTCAAGTTATAATAGTTGTAAGAAAGGCCACTTTGATATTATGTTGGTATGATTGATAAATCAGATTGGTTATAGATATATTTTGGTAATGACAGTAAAGTTAAATTCATATAGTTATTTTTGTAAAGCATGATTGTTCGGGGACAAATTAGGAATGATATTTTTAAACTAATAAATAAATGACACGTGGAAAATTATAGGGGCAAAATGGGCATAATACTTGGAGTAGTATAAAGATGCCATTTGGAAGAATTTATTATATTTGATGGCTTGGAAATCAATGGTCAAGATTGGATGCTTTAAGATAATTATGAGAAAGAATAAACCTAGCAAAAAATGAATATTCTTGTTCTTTTTCCCTAAATATGACACATAACCCTAAAAATATTTTCTCCTTTTAATTTAAGGATTACATCTAGTTCTAATTTTTTTGCACTCTCTTTACCACTAGTCTCCAATATATAAAATGTATTCATTATTGAAATTTATGTAGAGACCACTAGTGAGTTTCTTTGTTCGGAGGTTGTCAGGTGCTAAACATGCTCGGAATTATTTTGTGGTGGTTCAATGAAAATTTATAGGTTTATCACTTTACTCAAAAGGAAGAGTGTAGGGTTATTAATAGAATAAAAGTTGGCGAGAGTTTTTAAAAGAGATAGAGAGAGATGCCAATAGCTAGTGCCAAGAGGCAACATTGGAGTCTTAGGTAAAAGTTTTTATAAGGGCTCTACTTTTAACAACTACAACACTAAAAAAAATCAAAATTTAATTAATTTTTAACTATGTGTTGAATATCAGCCTCCTAAAAAACCATCTCTAAGAAGAGATGAATATGCCTTAACAGCCAATATGCAGTTACATTCAAAGTAAGATCCTAGACCAGATGGCTTGCAGCTCCAGTCTTTTTCCAAAAACATTTACTATATTGTGACCGTTGGTGCCAATCAAAAAAATGTTTAATCAACACTGACACTGTTGGGGTCAATTAAATCTGCGTAGTTGGAGCAAATTGTGCCAATCAAAGAGTATGGGGTTGTAGGCTACACTAGCTTCGACCAATCAATGTTGGCTTCCTAAGGTGGAGAATTTTGCAATTTGGGAACTCAGTAATTGCTGAAGTCTTTGAAGGCTTGTTAAGCACGTAGATTAATTTTGTTGATGCATAATTGGGGAAAAAACCTTCCCATATTTGGGGTACGCATTTATAACATTTGAATGGTAAATATTTAATTTTTTATTAGGATAAATTTCAATCATCTCCCAAATAAATGATAATTTTTAATTTATCCCTCAAATTATGAAAATTTTAATTTTTTTTCCCTATCTTCATGATAGAATCTCCATGTAGGGAATGCTTCCCCTATCTTCACTCCATTCTCTCTTTACTTATTTTATAGTAGGTGTATATAAATGAAGTAAATTAAAAGTTAGAGACTTAAATAAGATCATTACAATATCATAAAGTATTTAAATTATTTAAAAAGATCTCCAAAAAATTGAAACAGTATCTTGAAATGATATCAAAACTAAAAAATATTTGCAGAGAGTAGCACCTTAAGAGATAAATGAAAACATAATAATGTTTTAGAATTGAATAAGTATTATAATGTAGAGTTAAATAAAAATAAAATTTTATTAACCAACATTGTAATTGATAAAATAAAAATTAAAAAAGTATTCATATATAATGGGGATGGGGATAGGTTGGAAAGTATAAAACCAAACCCTACCTCATTAAGAGTTTGAGGATTATTTTTCTCCATTCCTCACTCAATTTCCTAAAAATTATTCAAAATTCACCGCATTTAGTATGGGACCCCATAGGGCTCCAAACCCGCAGAAAATTCTATTATCCCTCATTCAGGATGAGATTCAGGATAAAATTTTGCTCGTGATTTACTATTCAGGTTGAAATTTGAAATTCAAATTTATCCTGATCGACTGTTTGGGATGAGATTTGAGATTTTTAAAAATCTCCATTGAGATCCCAAGTCTCCCAACATCTGAATTCTTAAAAACTCATGACAAATCAATTTGATAAATCACACATATATGACACGTCGGTAATATATGTATGACTGGTTGTTTTGATAAATAATATATATGACATTTCAATTATAAGAGTGTGACATGTTGGCTATAATAAAATCTGTAAAATATGACAGAAAGCACATGTCATCTGAAATAATTTGAGATCTCGATTGGGTTAAAATTAAAACACATTTTTATCCTAATTTATTGTTTAAGACAATACTCGGCACACAATTTTATCTCATTTGATGATCACGATTGACAGATTTAGGGCGATCCCATTTCATTGCCAACTCTACTAATCAATACTTAATCCGTCTTCAGGATAATTTAATAAACAATAATGTTACGATTTTAAATAAATATTCTTCCTTGAGTCGCATCATGTTATTCACGTTTATTGATTTTTCCTGAATGATAATTTCATTCGTGCATGCATTTACAAATCCTTTCCATGACAACACTGTACGGCAGCAAAGTTTGACCCTATAATCTTTAAATAGAAATCCAAATTTGCCTCCATTGCCACTTGCCCTATTTAGGTAGTTCATCCACGCAGCCAAGTCGGACTCCAAAGTCCAAGTAATGGAAATTTGCGACGTAAGCCGTCAATTTTCAACTGCCCACATTTACTCACGTGCATTTATATTAGTAATAAAGAGTTTGCTATGTTACAGAATCTGTAACATACACACCCAAGGGGAAGTGCACATGTGTCCTGAGGAGAGAGAGAGAAACCATCAAATGCATCCAATTAGGAGCTAGCTAAGTTGGATCTGTAAGTTACAGCTCCTAGTAATAAATGTCGTCGGCGTCCGCATCATAAAAAAATCAAAGGAAAACAGATGGTTCACTCCATTTTCAGCTCATTTTGGCCCCATTTTCTTAACTTAAAACGGAAACTAAATCATAATTATACTAAAAATAAAAGATTAGAATACATAACATAATTGATTGTCATTAAAAATAAAAAATATCAAAAGACTTAGAATAATAAAATCCTAAAACAATTTAATAGCATCCTACAGTAATTATCCACTAAAAAGATAGAATTAATCTTATAAAATAATTACCACTCTGATTTGTGTTTGCTTTTTGTTTTATCATTTTGTAAAGATATTTATTTTTTTATGAATAATTTATACAGATGACGTAATTGAGTACAAAATTAAATAAATTCAATTTTTATAATATTTTTACTAATGAGATAAACTTAACCGCGGATAATTTTCCGATATTAATTGGCAAGTAATTTTCATTAGCTAGCAGTCTACTCATAATTTAAATCAAATTAAGAAATCTCTTCGTCCCAATAATGTTTCTTCGTACGTCGCATCAGGCCGCATTATTTATTTATTTTGTTTGTAGAGGCTCTACTTAGGAAGCCATGAGAAAGGATTATATTATCTTTTGGAAAGAAATATTTCATAAACATTTATTTGAAAGGGATGCAGGTAGTAAATTAATAAGAACTATATTCTTCTTTTTAGTGTGATAATTAAAATGATGAAATTTCCAATATTGCGATTTAAATATGAGAGGATTCATGATTTGTAGGGATAAAAATATTTTAATTTAGTTAAATTGATATTTGTCCACTTATTTAATTTAGTTGAATCTTGTTTTATTTATATCACGACTTACCTATTATTGACGTCCAAAATAAAAAAAATAAAGATAATGTTCGTATATATCAATTTAGAACTATTCGGATTTTAGTAGAATTTAGAAGGTTGACTTTATTTTCGATTGTACATATATATTCATGTGCGTTTAATTAATATATCTGATTAGTGTCTCTTTCGATCGTGAGGATTAGCATTCATGAAATTGTGAACAGAAAATAATAATAATTATAACAATAACAACAACAATAATAATAATGTCCATCATTTTAGAGTCGTTCTTATCACCATTTCTAAAAGGAATTTTTCAGTAGAGAGTCAGATTTTTTTAATTTTTTAGAAATTTCAACTTTGAATATTATGAGGTAGATTTTTAACCAATTATGACAGGAAATCCCCTTTAAATCTAAGATTTAGATTGATTACTTAGTTAGAACTTATATTTTTCAAAAATTACCTAAAAAATCTAGGTTTTTATTTATTGAATAATAATACACACACAAACAGTTGAATAAATATTTAAATTGTGTTGGCACTCTACTGGTATGAATGAATTGAGGGTGCATTTGAAATTGAAGTTTGACAGTTGTAGCTTAAAAGGTACAGCACTAAAGTGTTTGGTAAATACTAGCTGCTGTAACTTGGAAGCTATGTTGATATGATTTTTCACTTCTATACTGAAAAATCTATTATATCTTTAGTAATTTTATTAAAATTATTATTTAAAATTTACATTTATTATATGTTACTAACTTTTGTTTCATAATTACAGTTATTTTTTCACAGCTGCTGTAGTTTAAAAGGTACAGTACCTTAATCTCAAACACACCTTAATTGTATGAAAACATCACATCACTTATAAAATATTTTCATTAGCTTAATCTATTCATGTCATGTAATTTATAAACTCAATTTGTATAAGAAAATTTGTACTTCTCTTTGTGACTGTATACATGTTATTTATATTTTTACACTTAAACGAAAATATAGTTACAAACTCTTATATAAACTTATTTTATATAAATTAGTATAACAATAGATTTTAATATTTTCAAAGATGTGTGTGTGTATATAGATAGTATATCCATTTTTAAAAAATCACCGACAAATTATTATTAAGTCATTATTTCGATTATCTCATAACTACCATATCACTGTCAACCAATTCAAAATACATGGCTGCCCCATTGCTAAAGAACTTAAAGCAAGTCCAACAGAAAATTGTTACAACAGATTCATAAAATACACTTCTAATCCTTCATAATATTTTGAAAATTTGATTATAATATAATTTCTTTTTTTTTTTGGGGTAAAATTCATTGACCAGATTCACTGGCACCTGCAAGTCTTCAAAGAATTAAAAACCGTATTTAACTTGAAAAATTATTCCTTACCTTTGAAATTTCTTTCTTTAGAACATCCTAGAGTCAACACATTAATTGTGGATGTAAATAATCCGTGCTACTCGGAAGGCCTTGCGCCTTGCCTATTCCATTTGTTGAGCCAAACCTACAGTGCAGCGCTGTGTCCCATACAACGCATGCACACAACCGGTACAATCAGTTTTTAACCAGTTAATATAATAAATATTATATCTTAATTTATTTTTAATGTGAAAAAAATAGAAAAAAGATAAAATTATAATTAAATGAAGTAAAAGATTGTAATAATTTTAAATTTATAAATAGTACAAGAAACTATCAAAGTACTATAAATATGTCACAAAATAGCTATATTCCTCATTTTATCACATTTCAATATTTATAGTGCATGTTTCAAGTTTATTTTTCAAATTCTTATTTTTATTACAATTTATCTAAATTTTGGTGAGTTATTTCAACTAATTTTTCAACTGATTTTTGGTTCTATATTTTCACTCTTTTCATTAAATTTCAACTTTTTAGGTGGATATTTCAAGTTTACTTTCTATATCCCTACATTCCATTAGACTTTATCTAATTTATGATAACTTATTCCAACTTATTTTCCCACCACTTTTAAGTCTTACATTCCAACTATTTTCATAGAGTTTGAATATTTTAGTAGATATTTCTAGTCACTTTTTAAATCCCTACTTCGCATTGGAATTTATCAAATTCTTAGTAAATTATTCGAATTTTTGGGTTAAGTTTATCAACTCTTGTTGCCGCTACTTTTTTATTCTATATTCCTTTTATTGAATTCTAATATTTTGTGTGGGAGTTTCGAGTTCACTTTTTAAATATCTACTTCCTGTTGAAATTTATCAAATTCTTTGTTAATGCATTCTGACTTTTAGGATAAGGTTATCAACTTTCGTACCACCATTTTTCACTTTTATATTCATGCTCTTTTTATTAAATTTCAGCATTTTGGATGGATATTTCAAGTTCAATTTTAGATCCCTACTTCTCATTAAAATTTATCAAATTCCAACTAAGTTATTCTAACTTTTGGGTTAATCTCTTCAATTCATATTCCCATCACTTTTTGATTATTTATTCATTCTTTTTTTTATTAAATTTTAACATTTTGGGTGGATATTTCATGTTCACTTCTTATATCCCTACTTCCTGTTGGAATTTAATTATCATATTCTTGATAAATTTTTCGTACTTTTTAGTTAAATTCATCAATTCTTTTAGCTACCACTTTTGGGTTTTAAATTTCTACTCTTTTTATTGAATTTTAATTTTTTGGGTGTACATTTCAATTGTACTTTTTGGATCTCTTCTTAGGGTTGGAATTTATCAAATTCTTGGTGACGCATTTCCAATTTTGGGTTATGTTCTTCAACTCTTGTTCCCACCACTTTTTAGTTCTTTATTCCTAGTCTTTTCAATTAATTCCAATATTTTGGATAGAAGTTTCAAGTTAATGTTTTAGATTCCTACTTGCCATTAGAATTTATCAAAATTTTGATAAGTTATTTCAACTTTTGTGTTAAATTATTCAACTCTTTCTTCCACTACCTAAATGAATTCCAACATTTTTGGTGAAATTTCCAAGTTCAAGTTTTAATCTCTTTTTTCCGTTGGAATTTATCAAACTATCGTTGCATAGTTCCAACTTTTAGGTTAATTCTCCTACTTTTTTCTCACCGTTTTTTGGTTCTATATACCAAGGCTTTTTATTGAATTCCAACATATAAGTGGATGTTTCAAATTTATTTTTCATATCTCTACTTCCCATTGAAATTTATCAAATCAGTAGTTAGTTATCCCAATTTCTGGGATCAACTCTTCAACTAATACTTCCACCATTTTTTTGTGGTTCAATATTCCAAATGTTTTCAATGTATGCCAACATTCTAGGTGGTTGTTCTGAGTTGCCTTTTGTTACAGTAAAACATTTTATATAATTTTGAAAAAGTCAACAACAAAGTCTATTGTTAATTTTGAACTGTTTTTATATTATTGAGCTATCACATCCGGTTTTTATAAGTTATAAAAATTAAAAACCATTGCTGAAATCTCTTTATTTATTTGATATCGATATTTTTTACTTCAAGAAATATGATCATGAATTTTATCATCATTTCTTTTACACAAATCCTTACTCTTTTCATTAAGTTCCCACATTTTACATAAATGTTCCAAGTTGATTTTTTAGATCCATACTTCTCATTATAATTGATCAAATTCTTGGTAAGCCATTCTAATTTTAAGAATTCAATTATTTTTCCCACTATTTTTTTTGGTACTATATTCACTCTATTTTTATTGAATTTCAACATTTTGGATGGAAATTATAAGTTCAATTTTCAGATTCCTACTTCTCGTTGAAATTTATCAAATCATTGTTAAGTCATTCCAACTTTTGGATTGACTCTTTTGCCCTTTTTTGAGTTCCATATTCTTAGCCTTTTCACTGAATTCCAATAATTTGAGTAAATATTTTATGTTCACTTTCTAGATTCCTACTTCCCGTTAGAATTTAGAAAAAATATTATACGTCGTTCCAACTTTTTTGGTTGACTCTTCGACTCTTGTTTTCACCATTTTTTATTTCTATATTTCTATTTTTTTAATTCAATTCCAAGAATTTAAGTGGATATGTCAAGTCTATTTTTAGATCCATACTTACTCCTTTTACTGAATTTATCATTTACTTAAAGATTTTTTTCAACAAAATTTTGAAAAATCATTGTTGCAACCCTTAATTTTTTTAACACTATGGATCCATATAAGCTCACCCCCCCCTGGTGGTCTTTGTTACTTCATGATATTTCTTGAATTTAATTTTTGATCTTTTACATATTAATGCTCATTTTATTATTTTAATTAATTGTACTTAGATTTTTTTAAATCAATTGTGCAACGTAAAATTTTCATCATTATATATTTAGTTTTAAAAATTATTTCTATAATTTCTCATCTCTTGATCTTTAGCTTAAGATTGATAAAGTAACATTGACTTAAATCCAATTCTATTAAGCCACCATTAATTTATCTTTACCAAGTACGTTAAACACAGTAAATGCAACTCAAATTAAACAACATTTTTATAAACACATTAGAAAAATCATTGCAATCCAGAAAAAAGAAAACATATTAAATATTAAAAATAAATTCCTCTAATAGAAAAATTCAATACTATAATTTTTAGAAAAATTATCTCTACACCACCTTTCTTTTGGAGAAAAAATTAAAAAAAAAATTAAGTTCATTTACAACCAAATAAAATTCCAGCCAATTCTTGTTCACTACTTAACTATGCGGCATCAGAGAAAAAAAGATAGAATAATCCCACAAGATTATCGAAAACGATTTCTATTATTTCTATTTCCCCCTTTGGTTTGGAGACAGCCAGCTGAAGCTTGGGCTGCTCACCAGCTTTGCTTCGATTCAACCACTTGAGAGGATGCCAACAGCAGTTTCTGTATTAGATGCCTTGCTAATATTTTCCCTTGCCAATCCTTCTATATTGGAAGCATAAATCATCAAAAAAGACTAATACTAAAAATTAAGAGACAATTCAAAATGTTATCCAATTTAAGTTAACTACAAAACTCTAACAAAACAAGAAAAGAAAACTAAGAACATTACTTGTGAAAAAAAAAATAAATAATGATTAAAAAAATATAGATCTTAATGTATGAAGCTACAAACAAAACCCTAAGCCTAAAGGATCTGTTTTCTGATGATTGTTTTTTAAAAAATAAAATTTATATTTTCTTTTAAGGTTTTTGAACAATAAACAAAGTTATTTTGAAAAAAATTGTCAAGAATAATAATATAAAATATGAAATTTTAAATAATATCACAAAAATTGGTAGAATTAAAAATTGTGAAATGAGGCTTTGAAGGGTTGATCTTACCGTGACTTGCAAGGTTGAGCGAAGAGAGGAACTGTGTTCGAATTAAAACAAATTACAAAGCTTGAGCAACTATTTTGAAAGACGCCATTCGTTTTGTTTGATTAATTTTGGTAGACTCATTAAGGTAAGGGAATTAAGAGAGTGTATATGTGCATATGGCGAGAAAGACAAAAGGAAAGAGAGGGATTTCGGAAATTTTCTGGCAAAAATTATGTCAGCCGCTTGTTTTCTTTTCAGTTAGCAACTACGATTATGGCCGATGATGGTTGAGTTAAATGGCTAGGGTTTCTAAACTCAAGACTGGAATAATGTGAAGCATTTATATTTTCAGTAAAAATTAAAATAATTTGCAAATTTACACATAAAGAAATTATAAAAATGTGTAAATACATTTCCATTTAGGCAGTAGTTTTCCCGCCTAAATGAAGCATAATTCTTTTAGTTTTATATCAAAATAAAACAATTAATTGAATACTATTTAGTGTAATATATTATATAATTTTTTAAAGTTTACAATTTATACGTACATTATAAAATATAATTTAATGGTATTTGACGTTCTATATACATGCACTTTATAGTAAAGTCCAACGGTCCACCGAAGATTAACTCAGAAACCTACTCCCATAAATATACAAAGAGATACATATTTTATTTTAAATAATAATGTAATATTATAGTTACATTATTAATTATTTAGCTTTTATAATAATGTCAACAATAATTTACCATGATAAGTAACAACATTTCTCAATACATTATTACAAAATTTATTACCACAAAATGTTGTTATATTTAGACCATACACTCATTTTGATTAAAAGAAAATTGATATTGATAAAATTATTATATACGTGTTCAATTTACCAATAACAATAGTAAGACTAACAAAAGTACTTATTAACAACATTAATAATGGATGTTAAGAGTTATAGTATCATTAATCATAATATTAGTAATAAAACAATATCATTAAGTATTAACATTACATGTAATCGTGTATAAGCTCCTATAACAATTCATACAATTTTTTGTAACTTCAAATTAGTGAGTAAATAAGACCATAAAATGTAATTTAATGAATTTCTTAGAAATTTATGTGAAATATTTTTAATAAGATTTTTCATCTTATAGATACCCATATCTAGAACTAAATTGTACTATTTATATTAGTCACTAGTACAAATAATATTGAAAATAAAAATATTTTGAGTAATTACAATACTTGGTACTATCAATCATATAGAGTTGACCAAAGAGACACAAATTTGTAAAAGAAAAAAAAATTAAAGAGGTTTCACTAATTTTTATATTACAAAATATTTGTAGATTTATAATGTCATAATAAAAAATGATATAAGTTTTTTATGATCAATTTCATTATTAAAAATGATTGCATTGATTTATAATTAATATAGTTTACACTAATATAAATATTATTCACATTATTTAAAACATTACATTTTAAAAATATATTCTTATTTAAGGGGGCCTTTGATAGTCACCTAAATTAAATGAAGTCTCTAATATTTGGTTAAAGGATGAGGGTGCAAAGTGATAATTATCATGATATTAGCCAGTTCCACCATCTGTTTCGATGACCCATTTTATGCCTAAAATCACTGATCCGTTAGGATTGCTTATAATCCAACGGTCAATAAAGTTAGAATAAAAAATTGAACTTCCGCTGTATCTCATGTAGCGCTTTATTACAGGCGGTCCCCTCCATTTTTAAACCTAGAATTTTGTCTTCAAAAGTGACATCATGTTTGTCACCACGCATGCAACAACTGTCAAAAGTATTATATTAATTAGATACAGTACTAAAATATTTAATAAACATTAACTGTTGTATTTTAAAAGTTATATTAATATAATTTTTCTGAATGCGGGCCCTAGTGACATTGACATGGATAATATATTAAGCCCATTAAATATTTCCCTTCTGGTATCGGAGCCAAGGGGAGGAAATTGTTTTATAGTTCAAATAATTTGTGTTAAAGACTTGTGTTTTATTTTGATCCATGTTTGTGTGGTGAATTTTTTACTTGTAGTAAGTCTCGCCATAGGATAAGATTTCCATTTAGGGCAATAAACCCATACCTGTAGCCATACCGATAGGTCTTAGAGTAGACCATATAGTCTTGAACCATGGATTCTCTGCTCTGTAGAGCATCGTCCTTTTCTAGCTCTTCTTCTGGAAGAACTAGCGATTCAAAGAATGTTGTGAATTCTGAAGAATTTGTTATCGAAGACTTCAATAAAGCAATTGATAATTGGGAATTACTCAAGGTTAATAAAGATATGATTTACAAAACAAAAAAGCTCGATTTTTTAAAGAATGATTATGTCATAAAAACTGAAGAATGTGACATAACTCTTTCAAATCATTTTGAAACAATTCATTTGTTTTCTGAACAGTCTTTAAAGAAATTAAAAGAAAAAGGTTTTAATTACATACATATCGGTCTCATTCAAGTAGGCATAAAACCCCTGACCAAGGAAGGTCTTGATACCTCCATCCTTGCAGTCCTAAGAGATGGTCGATTCATCTCTTTTGATGATTTTTTACTAAGTAGTATAGAATCGAGTCTGTGTAAAGGTCCCATTTCATTCAATTGTTATCCAAACATAACAATTTCTCTTAAAGACAAAAACATTTTGAAAAGCATGATTTTACAAATCAAAACTCATAATTATCATATGATTGAGGGATCCGTCCCTGTAGCTTTGATTTTTAAAATCTCATACAAAGCCATGATTTCTGCATTTAGCACGCAGCATAGATTCCAGTCAAAAAGAGAAGAGACTCTTCTCTTGCAGACTGATTTGTTAAAAGCCAATACTGTCATTCCAAAACCAATCCAATGGAAAGATGTCAATCTTCCAGATGAATGGATTCTTGAAGGAGCCACTGCACCAGTGATTCCAAAACAACTTGAGCCAAATACAGAGTTGCAAAACGTGACTCAGTATTCAGATGGTAAAGTAAAGCTATCATTTAGGAGATCTACTTCTTCCAGATTCTCCGATAAAGGCTCAATTGCAAGTATCTCTTCTTTAGAAAGAAAATTTACAAAAATACCCTCTGAAGTAAACCTTCAAAGTCAACCTAGGTTTTCCACTTCGGATATACCTAGTTCCTCTATGCATTCAGTAAATTATGCAACTAGTGTACCTCATCCCATATACACTAGTCGAGAAAGACAGGAAGAGAAGGAACCTTCTCCTCCAACTTCTCCCACATTCTCATCAGTCACTGAGAATATCATAAATGTCATTGAAAAGAATTTTGAATTAGATAAAACTCTACTTCATAATTATTTTTATTCTGATTCGAATAAAGAAAAAAGACTTTGGTTTTTCAAACATTTTTTGGACCAAAGAAACGAAATTCAAGAAAAGTATTACGAATTTGTTAATTCTCACAAAGTTCACATACTGTTTTTTGATTGGTTTGAGATATATTCTTCAAACAATAATATTTCTTATCCCTTTAAAGAGTCAAATCCTATTACTATTAGGAAGAAAATCCCTGAGTGGAACCTTTCCGATATCAATAGAACCATAGAGTCTGAACACCCCCCTCTTAGGAGTCTTACTATTGACCATGGTGAACCTCCTGTTAAGATTAGAGCATCACCTTACAAAATTCCAAGACCAAATGATTCTGATGCGAATTTAAGTAGTATTATTCAACAGAATAATTTCTGTAATACTAACTTAAATACCATTGGAAAGCAATTGACTATGATAGAAAGTCAATTCCAAAAGTCAACCATTTCTATTCCCACTGTTTCATCAAAATCGGATTCTGACAAAAGGCTTAAAGAACCTATTTTCAAACCTTTCTGCCATTAGAGAACAACTAGATAGGATAGAAGCTGCTTCTTCCTCATTTAGTAAGGTTCAAATAGCACCCGATACTCCGCAATCTAGCAAGATTGGAGTATTAGAACATGACCAAGAGTCTATAGCCTCTTCTGACCTAGAAGCTTTTAGAGATGAACCCATTCCTAAAGCCAACAAAATCCAGTGGGAATTGGCACTCCCAACGGCTAGGTCTCCACCTGATTTGACCATAGACAATAGGCCCAGTGCATTAAATCAATCTCGATATAATGCATCCTCTGTCTATGAGTGGAATATAGATGGGATGTCTGAGTACAACATCCTAGGTGTATTGCAGCAAATGACCATGGCAGCTAATGCCTATAAAACACAATCAGGAACTTCTGACAAAGCCATTGCAGAAATCCTTATTGCTGGTTTTACCGGTCAACTCAAAGGATGGTGGGATCATCTTCTCACCAATTTGCAGCAATTAGACATCCTAACCTCTATTAAGGTTGATGAGAATGGTACCCCCATTCTTGACGAACTTAATAATCCCATCCAGGATGCAGTTGCTACCTTGATTCTTACTATTTCCCTCCATTTTATAGGTGACCCCTCTCACCTTAGAGACAAAAACGCTGAGTTACTACATAACTTAAGATGTAGAAAACTTAGTGAATTCTAGAGTTATAAAACTACCTTTTTCACCAGACTTTTCCTTCGAGATGACGCTAGTCATACTACTTGGAAGGAAAATTTTCTTGCAGGATTACCTACCCTTCTTGGTGAAAAGGTTAGAAATTCCACTAAAGCCTTTTATGACAACCATATTCCGTATGATGAGCTCACCTATGGTGAACTTGTCAGTTTCGTCAACAAAGAAGGCTTAAAGATTTGTCAAGATTTGAAATTACAGAAACGACTTAAGTGGGAACTTAAGAAGTCTAAACAGGAATTAGGCAGTTTCTGTAAACAATTCAATTATGACCCCTTTAAGACTTCTACTTCCAAAGATTGTGATGGTAAGTGTTCTTCAAAACCTTACAAGAAACATCACAAATCCAGATTCCATAGAAAACCCTTTCGAAATTCTAGAGAATTATATTATAAGAAACCTTCGAGGCCTTATAATAAGCCCAAGTTCTCTAAAAGGAAAGAGTCTAAGTCTAAACCTGAGTTTAGAGCCAATCCAAAAACTCTATTCAATTACAGAGAGGCCATATGCCATAAGTGTGGTACCAAAGGCCATACTGCAAAATATTGCAGAATGAATAGGAGGCTTCATGAGCTTGACCTCGATGAGGAAATCCTGTCCAAAAGTACTGCCTTGCTCATCGAGTCTTCTGACTCCGAGTCTTCCATGACGGGAGACAGTGAGCCTTTACAGATTGATGAGTTAAATGACTCAGATACATCTGCCTCTTTAACCGATTCCGATACTTCGGATTCTGATGCTTATTTAAAGAAAATCAATGTTTTGACTAAAGACCAAGAAATTTTTCTTGAGCTTGTAAAGCATATTTCTGATCCCAATCTTCAAAAAGAGTATCTTGATAAAATTTTAAAAACTTTTGATTCAAATAAACCGGAACCTTCTAAAGTTCCAATTGTCAAAAAATCTTCTTATGATTTAACTGAGATTTTGGATAAAACGAAAACAAAAAAGGTTATTCCAACTATCCATGATCTTCAAAAAGAAATCAAAGAAATCAAAATTGAGATTAAGGATTTAAAAGAAAAACAAAAGAAGGATTCTGATACTATTCAACGCCTTTTGCAAAAACAGTTACATGATGATTCAGATAAAGAAGTTGAAACTGATGGTGATATTGGGCAGAATCTTGAAAACATTAAATCTGTGCCCATTGATTTTTTATTTTCTTTAAAACAAATCACCACTAGAAAATATTTAATTAGAATTACTTTGAATTTTTCCAAAGATTTTGAAATTGACACCATTGCCCTTTTTGACACTGGTGCTGATTTAAATTGTATTAAAGAATAAATTGTTCCTCGACATTTTCATGAAAAGACAAATGAAAGGCTTTCTGCCGCCAACAATTCAAAACTCAAAATTAAATCGAAAGTTGATGCTTCTGTTCATAACGGTGGTTTGGAATTTCAAACTTCTTTTCTTGTCACTAATGACATATACCATACTGTCATTTTGGGAACTCCATTTATTAATTTAATCACTCCGTATACTGTCAATTATGATAGTATATCTTTCAAAGCAAAATCCAAAAAACTTGTTTTCCCTTTCATTGAAAAACTGAAAACAAGAAACCTTAATATTGTTAAAGCATGTTCTGTTTATCAAAACCAAATTAATACCATGCTTAAATCCAAACAAACTAATTTGTTTTGTCTAAAAAAGGATTTAAGTCTCCAAAGAATTGAAAAGCAATTACAAAATGATTTTGTCCAAAGAAAAATTTCTAATTTCAAAACCCTTATTGAAAAAGAAATTTGTGCTGATTTACCTTCTGCATTCTGGGAAAGAAAAGAGCATTTAGTTGATTTGCCTTATGAAAGTTCTTTTGATGAAAGGCAAATACCCACTAAAGCCCGGCCAATTCAAATGAATATGGATTTAGAGCAACATTGTAAAAATGAAATAAAAGATTTAGAGTCCAAAGGACTCATTGTAAAATCGAGATCCCCATGGTCTTGTGCAGCTTTTTATGTCAACAAGAATTCTGAAATTGAAAGGGGAACTCCAAGACTTGTCATTAATTACAAACCTTTGAACAAAGCTTTAAAATGGATTAAGTATCCAATACCTAATAAAAAGGATTTGCTCCAAAAACTGTGTTCAGCTTTTATATTTTCAAAATTCGACATGAAATCTAGTTTTTGGCAAATTCAAATTAATCCAAATGACCGTTATAAAACCGCTTTTACTGTTCCATTTGGACAGTACGAGTGGACTGTTATGCCTTTTGGTTTAAAGAATGCACCCTCGGAATTTCAAAGAATTATGAATGACATTTACAATCCCTATTCTGAGTTTTGCATAGTTTACATTGATGATGTGTTAATTTTCTCCCAAACTATTAATCAACACTTCAAACATTTAAAGACTTTTTATTTTGCCACTAGGAAGGCTGGCTTAGCCCTCTCTAGTTCAAAGATTTCACTTTTTCAAACAAAAGTTCGGTTCCTTGGCCATTACATTTATAAAGGAACCATTACCCCTATTGAGAGATCACTTTCCTTTACAGATAAATTTCCCGATAAAATTCTTGACAAAACCCAATTGCAACGATTTTTGGGTAGTTTAAATTATGTTCTTGATTTCTGTCCAAATATCAATAGGATTGCAAAACCTTTGCATGATAGATTGAAAAAGACTCATGTTGCATGGTCAGATGAGCATACTAGAATTGTCAAGCATATAAAGACAATTGTAAAAAATATTCCATGTTTATTTCTTGCTAACCCAGCATTACCTAAAATTGTTGAAACTGATGCATCAGATATAGGTTATGGTGGTATTTTAAAGCAAAAAGAAAATGATAAAGAACAGATAGTTCAATATGTTTCTGCCTATTGGAATAATTGTCAGAAAAATTATTCTACTATAAAAAAAGAAATCCTTTCCATTGTCTTATGCATATCTAAATTCCAAAGTGATTTATTAAATCAAAAATTTTTACTTAGAATTGATTGCAAAGCTGCAAAATATGTTTTGGAAAAAGATGTTCAAAATATTGCATCAAAATAAATTTTTGCACGATGGCAAGCTATTTTAAGTATTTTTGATTTTGATATTGAATTTATTAAAGGTGATAAAAATTCTGTTCCGAATTTTTTAACCAGAGAATTTCTTCAAAACAGATAATGCCGCCAAAGAGGAAGGATAAAGGTAAAGCAGTTCTTAAAGATTTCGAATCTCAAGTAGCCTCCAAAGAACCCCAATCAACTCCTTCCAAAGAAAAATTGCTTTCTTCAGCCATGCCCATTAAATCCTGGATTGAAATGGTTGATGAAGATGAAATCAGATCCAAAGCCATTTCCATTGATGACCAAATAAAGCAATGGATGAGTTCCATTACAAAGTCCCCTGAGCTTATGCTCGCACTTCAAAATCTCTCCCAAAGCCAAATAGTCCCCAAAGAAGATATTGAAGTTGAAGTTGGAAAGCCCATTTCGAAAGAAGTTTCAAAGCCCTCTTCTCAAAATGTTGTTGTCTCTGGTGAAAGCTCATCCTCCCAAATTGTGCTTTCTCAGCCAACACCTTCAAAGAAAACTTCCGATTGGTTTGATAAAACCCATTTTCAAAACATTTTATCAATGGAAGATAGATTTTACCATACTGATCCTTTTCAAGCCATTTCAAAGTTTTTTTCCAAAAAATTGGTTTTTTAAACCATGAGATTTAACAAAGCCACAATCTTATTATCAAAGCATTTTAGAAGTCACTGAGTCCGTGAAATTTAAACATTTCTTTCTCAGCGAAACTCATAAAGAACTAGCTTATTCAACGGCTACAATTTTAAAGGTTTTGAGCCCAAACCAGTGGGGTGACCAGCTCCACACGCAAAGGAGATTCCCTCTAAATTTTCAAATGTGTTTACCACATTGCTTAACCTTTTCTTACTGGGATTACCAACAAGCATGGTATAACACGTTTTTTTCCAAAACCCTAAAAAATCCCATTCATGGTTATTTTTCTTCAATTCAAAAATAACCGTTCAAAGCCTCCCAAATTGGTTTCACCATTGGTGGAACATTTTTTGCCCAACTCCTCAAATCCTAACCCAAAATGCCACCCAATGTTTAACCCTCTTTAAAGCCCATTATATTCCCTCCGAGTCTGAGAAGCGGTTTCCACCATTTCTCTATTTCTGTACAAATTTCTTCCTTCCATGGGTATGGATGTGGAATCTTAGATTTCATACCCAAGAAAACCAACTTGTTTTACAAAGAACATTCAAAGTCAAGTGGTGGTCAAAATTTGACGAAAAGTCAAAATTGACTGAAACAATTATCCGTGACTGGCTTTCTGCCAAAGGCCTTCTCCAGCCATCCATAAAGCAATCCAAAGCCCAACACGCTTTTCTTACCCAAAAATCCAAAGCACAATCTCTCTTGGCGAGTGCCAAATCTGAAGATGAATATTTCAAAGTAATGGAACAGCTCCTCACCTCACGGTCAAAGTCTTCGGTTGCCGAGTCCTCAGATGAAGATACCGATCAAGACGAAGAACCGTTCATTTCCCTTGGAGATGAAAATGAAGCCAACTGTTTTGGCATTTTCTCTCCTATAAAGCACTGAAAATAATTATTTATTTTCCTGTAAAGCATTATGTACATTTATCATGTACTTAAAAAAAAATATTTATATTTTCATACGTATTAATACATATTTTTGTACCCTCTTTTATTTTCCTGTAAAGCATTATGTACATTTATCATGTACTTAAAAAAAAAAATTTATATTTTCATACGTATTAATACATATTTTTGTACCCTCTGGTGGTCCTCTGGACACAAGTGAGAGCACACATGTCTCTTCACCCGAATTTCTAAAATTAAAAAGCACTGTACATCCAAAGCCTACTGTTCAGCTCCGCTCCCGCTACAGTTGAAGCGCTACAGGGCCACTACAGTTTATTTTAAAGACATGTATATAAATTCAGAGGAAGACTTAGACTCCTCAGAATTTTTCAGATTTAGAATTCTCTTCCTCTCTCTTCCTCTCATCTCTCACTCTCTCTCTCTTCTTCTTCTTCTTCTCCCTTTCTCGGAAGTCTGGTGAAGACACCATAGAAGCATTATTCCCTGTCTTGTGACATGATCAAGACATCAAAGGAGCTTCTAGTCTTCTAATCTTCCCTTCTCACAAGCTTTCTCTTAGGAAAGATCTGAAAAAATTGTAAAGCAAAGTTCCAATTCAAAAGAAATCAAAAGATGTATGTTTAATTTCTTTTCCATGTAATTTATTTTAAAGCCATTTAAATTTCCGCAATTTAATTTATGCATTTTAAATTTCTGTACTTTAATTTAAAGCATTTAAATTACAATTCCACTTGACTGGGATAACGGTCATTTGTTAAACCAAAAGGCATAACAGTCCACTCGTACTGTCCAAATGAAACAGTAAAAGCAGTTTTATAACGGTCATTTGGATGAATTTGAATTTGCCAAAAACCAGATTTCATGTCGAATTTTGAAAATATAAAAGTTGAACACAGTTTTTGGAGCAAATCCTTTTTATTAGGTATTGGATACCTAATCCATTTTAAAGTTTTGTTCAAAGGTTTGTAATTAATGACAAGTCTTGGAGTTCCCCTTTCAATTTCAGAATTCTTGTTGACATAAAAAGCTGCACAAGACCATGGGGATCTCGATTTTACAATGAGTCCTTTGGACTCTAAATCTTTTATTTTATTTTTACAATGTTGCTCTAAATCCATATTCATTTGAATTGGCCGGGCTTTAGTGGGTATTTGCCTTTCATCAAAAGAACTTTCATAAGACAAATCAACTAAATGTTGTTTTCTTTCCCAGAATGCAGAAGGTAAACCAGCACAAATTTCTTTTTCAATAAGGGTTTTGAAATTAGAAATTTTTCTTTGGACAAAATCATTTTGTAATTGCTTTTCAATTCTTTGGAGACTTAAATCCTTTTTTAGACAAAACAAATTAGTTTGTTTGGATTTAAGCATGGCATTAATTTGGTTTTGATAAACAGAACATGCTTTAACAATATTAAGGTTTCTTGTTTTCGGTTTTTCAATGAAAGGGAAAACAAGTTTTTTGGATTTTGCTTTGAAAGATATACTATCATAATTGACAGTATACGGAGTGATTAAATTAATAAATGGAGTTCCCAAAATGACAGTATGGTGTATGTCATTAGTGAGAAGAAAAGAAGTTCGAAATTCAAAACCACCGTTATGAACAGAAGCATCAACTTTCGATTTAATTTTGAGTTTTGAATTGTTGGCGGTAGAAAGCCTTTCATTTGTCTTTTCATGAAAATGTCGAGGAACAATTTCTTCTTTAATACAATTTAAATCAGCACCAGTGTCAAAAAGGGCAATGGTGTCAATTTCAAAATCTTTGGAAAAATTCAAAGTAATTCTGATTAAATATTTTCTGGTGGTGATTTGTTTTAAAGCAAATAAAAAATCATTGGGCACAGATTCAATGTTTTCAAGATTCTGCCCAATATCACCATCAGTTTCAACTTCATTATCTGAATCATCATGTAACTGTTTTTGCAAAAGGAGTTGAATAGTATCAGAATTCTTCTTTTGTTTTTCTTTTAAATCCTTAATCTCAATTTTAATTTCTTTGATTTCTTTTTGAAGATCATGGATAGTTGGAACAACCTTTTTTGTTTTCGTTTTATCCAAAATCTCAGTTAAATCATAAGAAGATTTTTTGACAATTGGAACTTTAGAAGGTTCCGATTTATTTTAATCAAGGGTTTTTAAAAGATTATCAAGATACTCTTTTTGAAGATTGGGATCATAAATATGCTTTACAAGCTCAAGAAAAATTTCTTGGTCTTTAGTCAAAACATTGATTTTCTTTAAATAAGCATCAGAATCCGAAGTATCGAAATCGGTTAAAGAGGCAGATGTATCTGAGTCATTTAACTCGTCAATCTGTAAAGGCTCACTGTCTCCCGTCATGGAAGACTCGGAGTCAGAAGACTCAATGAGCAAGGCAGTAATTTTGGACAGGATTTCCTCATCGAGGTCAAGCTCATGAAGCCTCCTATTCATTCTGCAATATTTTGCAGTATGGCCTTTGGTACCACACTTATGGCATATGGCCTCTCTGTAATTGAATGGGGTTTTTGGATTGGCTCTAAACTCAGGTATAGACTTAGACTCTTTCCTTTTAGAGAACTTGGGCTTATTATAAGGTCTCGAAGGTTTCTTATAATATAATTCTCTAGAATTTCGAAAGGGTTTTCTATGGAATATGGATTTGTGATGTTTCTTGTAAGGTTTTAAAGAACACTTACCATCACAATCTTTGGAAGTACAAGTTTTAAAGGGGTCATAATTGAATTGCTTACAGAAACTGCCTAATTCATGTTTAGACTTCTTAAGTTCCCACTTAAGACGTTTCTGTAATTTCAAATCTTGACAAATCTTTAAGCCTTCTTTGTTGACGAAACTAACCAGTTCACCGTAGGTGAGCTCATCATACGGAATACGGTTGTCATAAAGGGCTTTAATGGAATTTCTAACTTTTTCACCAAGAAGGGTAGGTAATCCTGCAAGAAATTTTTCCTTCCAAGTAGTATGACTAGCGTCATCTCGAAGGAAAAGTCTGGTGAAAAAGGTAGTTTTATAACTCTGGAATTCACTAAGTTTTCTACATCTTAAGTTATGTAGTAACTCAGCATTTTTGTCTCTAAGGTGAGAGGGGTCACCTATAAAATGGAGGGAAATAGTAAGAATCAAGGTAGCAACTGCATCCTGGATGGGATTATTAAGTTCGTCAAGAATGGGGGTACCATTCTCATCAACCTTAATAGAGGTTAGGATGTCTAATTGCTGCAAATTGGTGAGAAGATGATCCCACCATCCTTTGAGTTGACCGGTAAAACCAGCAATAAGGATTTCTGCAATGGCTTTGTCAGAAGTTCCTGATTGTGTTTTATAGGCATTAGCTGCCATGGTCATTTGCTGCAATACACCTAGGATGTTGTACTCAGACATCCCATCTATATTCCACTCATAGACAGAGGATGCATTATATCGAGATTGATTTAATGCACTGGGCCTATTGTCTATGGTCAAATCAGGTGGAGACCTAGCCGTTGGGAGTGCCAATTCCCAATGGATTTTGTTGGCTTTAGGAATGGGTTCATCTCTAAAAGCTTCTAGGTCAGAAGAGGCTATAGACTCTTGGTCATGTTCTAATACTCCAATCTTGCTAGATTGCGGAGTATCGGGTGCTATTTGAACCTTGCTAGATGAGGAAGAAGCAGCTTCTATCCTATCTAGTTGTTCTCTAATGGCTTTAGCAAAATCTGATTTTGACTCCTGAACAAGCTTTTGACTAGTTTTCGAAACCTGGAAAGGTTTGAAAATAGGTTCTTTAAGCTTTTTGTCAGAATCCGATTTTGATGAAACAGTGGGAATAGAAATGGTTGACTTTTGGAATTGACTTTCTATCCTAGTCAATTGCTTTCCAATGGTATTTAAGTTAGTATTACATAAATTATTCTGTTGAATAATACTACTTAAATTCGCATCAGAATCATTTGGTCTTGGAATTTTGTAAGGTGATGCTCTAATCTCAACAGGAGGTTCACCATGGTCAATAGTAAGACTCCTAAGAGGGGGGTGTTAAGACTCTATGGTTCTATTGCTATCGGAAAGGTTCCACTCAGGGATTTTCTTCCTAATAGTAATAGGATTTGACTCTTTAAAGGGATAAGAAATATTGTTGTTTGAAGAATATATCTCAAACCAATAAAAAAACAGTATGTGAACTTTGTGAGAATTAACAAATTCGTAATACTTTTCTTGAATTTCGTTTCTTTGGTCCAAAAAATGTTTGAAAAACTAAAGTCTTTTTTCTTTATTCGAATCAGAATAAAAATCATTATGAAGTAGAGTTTTATCTAATTCAAAATTCTTTTCAATGACATTTGTGATATTCTCAGTGACTGATGAGAATGTGGGAGAAGTTGGAGGAGAAGGTTCCTTCTCTTCCTGTCTTTCTCGACTAGTGTATATGGGATGAGGTACACTAGTTGCATAATTTACTGAATGCATAGAGAAACTAGGTATATCCGAAGTGGAAAACCTAGGTTGACTTTGAAGGTTTACTTCAGAGGGTATTTTTGTAAATTTTCTTTCTAAAGAAGAGATACTTGCAATTGAGCCTTTATCGGAGAATCTGGAAGAAGTAGATCTCCTAAATGATAGCTTTACTTTACCATCTGAATACTGAGTCATGTTTTGCAACTCTGTATTTGGCTCAACTTGTTTCGGAATCACTGGTGCAGTGGCTCCTTCAAGAATCCATACATCTAGAAGATTGACATCTTTCCATTGGATTGGTTTTGGAATGACAGTATTGGCTTTTGACAAATCAGTCTGCAAGATAAGAGTCTCTTCTCTTTTTGACTGGAATCTATGTTGCGTGCTAAATGCAGAAATCATGGCTTTGTATGAGATTTTAAAAATCAAAGCTACAGGGACGGATCCTTCAATCATATGATAATTATGAGTTTTGATTTGTAAAATCATGCTTTTCAAAATGTTTTTGTCTTTAAGAGAAATTGTTATGTTTGGATAACAATTGAATGAAATGTGACCTTTACACAGACTCGATTCTATACTACTTAGTAAAGAATCATCAAAAGAGATGAATCGACCATCTCTTAGGACTGCAAGGATGGAGGTATCAAGACCTTCCTTGGTCAGGGGTTTTATGCCTACTTGAATGAGACCGATATGTATGTAATTAAAACCTTTTTCTTTTAGTTTCTTTAAAGACTGTTCAGAAAACAAATGAATTGTTTCAAAAGGCTTTGAAAGAGTTATGTCACGTTCTTCAGTTTTTATGACATAATCATTCTTTAAAAAATCGAGCTTTTTTGTTTTGTAAACCATATCTTTATTAACCTTGGGTAATTCCCAATTATTAATTGCTTTATTGAAGTCTTCGATAACAAATTCTTCAGAACTCACAACATTCTTTGAATCGCTAGTTCTTCCAGAAGAAGAGCTAGAAAATGATGATGCTCTACAGAGCAGAGAATCCATGGTTCAAGACTATATGGTCTACTCTAAGACCTATCGGTGTGGCTACAGGTATGGGTTTACTGCCCTAAACGGAAATCTTATCCTATGGCGGGACTTACTACCAGTAAAAAATTCACCACACAAACAGGGATCAAAATAAAACACAAGTCTTTAACACAAATTCTTTGAACTATAAAACACTTTCCTTCCCTTGGCTCTGATACCAGAAGGGAAATAGCAATGTGATAAACACATTTTAAAATTTAGAGGGAATTTCCTTTGTGTGTGGAGCTGGTCACCCCACTGGTTTGGGCTCAAAACCTTTAAAATTGTAGCCGTTGAATAGGCTGGTTCTTTATGAGTTTCGCTGAGAAAGAAATGTTTAAATTTCACGGACTCAGTGACTTCTAAAATGCTTTGATAATAAGATTGTGGCTTTGTTAAATCTCATGGTTTAAAAAACTAATTTTTTGGAAAAAAAAACTTTGAAATGGCCTGAAAAGGATCAGTATGGTAAAATCCATCTTTCATTGATAAAATGTTTTGAAAATGGGCTTAATATATTATCCCAGTCAATGTCACTGGGGCCCGCATCCTTACGAGGGTGACTCCTATAACGGTCATTTGGATGATAAATGTACATAATACTTTCTATTGAGAGATCACTTGCTATTTGACGAAAAGTCAAAATTTAAAGCATTTAAATTTAAAATGCATTTAAAATTTAAATGCTTTAAATTAAAAGGCTTAATATATTACTAAATAATTTTTTACTTGTATAATAAAAAATATATTATATCCTTAATAATTTTGTCAAAATAATTATTTAAAATTTATATTCATTATATATTATTAACTTTTATTTCATAATTATAATTTTTTTCACAGTAATTATACCTTAAAAAGTACAGTAGCTCAATTCAAAATAAAACCTTAATAGTCTTGCTTCAATTCAAAATATAACCCGATATCTTACGCTTGGACATTTTAACAATTACTACTTAACATGTTGATCGAATGGTTATCTAACATTATAACAATTACTACAACAGTTAGTGTTTTTTTTTTTGAGGTCTGATAGTTGTAGTTTAAAAAATACAGTATTAAAGTATTTAGTAAACACTAACTGTTATAGTTTAAAAATTATATTGATCTAATTTTTCACTTATATAATAAAAATTTATTATTCCTTAATAATTTTGGTTCTTAGGACTGCAAGGATGGAGGTATCAAGACCTTCCTTGGTCAGGGGTTTTATGCCTACTTGAATGAGACCGATATGTATGTAATTAAAACCTTTTTCTTTTAGTTTCTTTAAAGACTGTTCAGAAAACAAATGAATTGTTTCAAAAGGCTTTGAAAGAGTTATGTCACGTTCTTCAGTTTTTATGACATAATCATTCTTTAAAAAATCGAGCTTTTTTGTTTTGTAAACCATATCTTTATTAACCTTGGGTAATTCCCAATTATTAATTGCTTTATTGAAGTCTTCGATAACAAATTCTTCAGAACTCACAACATTCTTTGAATCGCTAGTTCTTCCAGAAGAAGAGCTAGAAAATGATGATGCTCTACAGAGCAGAGAATCCATGGTTCAAGACTATATGGTCTACTCTAAGACCTATCGGTGTGGCTACAGGTATGGGTTTACTGCCCTAAACGGAAATCTTATCCTATGGCGGGACTTACTACCAGTAAAAAATTCACCACACAAACAGGGATCAAAATAAAACACAAGTCTTTAACACAAATTCTTTGAACTATAAAACACTTTCCTTCCCTTGGCTCTGATACCAGAAGGGAAATAGCAATGTGATAAACACATTTTAAAATTTAGAGGGAATTTCCTTTGTGTGTGGAGCTGGTCACCCCACTGGTTTGGGCTCAAAACCTTTAAAATTGTAGCCGTTGAATAGGCTGGTTCTTTATGAGTTTCGCTGAGAAAGAAATGTTTAAATTTCACGGACTCAGTGACTTCTAAAATGCTTTGATAATAAGATTGTGGCTTTGTTAAATCTCATGGTTTAAAAAACTAATTTTTTGGAAAAAAAAACTTTGAAATGGCCTGAAAAGGATCAGTATGGTAAAATCCATCTTTCATTGATAAAATGTTTTGAAAATGGGCTTAATATATTATCCCAGTCAATGTCACTGGGGCCCGCATCCTTACGAGGGTGACTCCTATAACGGTCATTTGGATGATAAATGTACATAATACTTTCTATTGAGAGATCACTTGCTATTTGACGAAAAGTCAAAATTTAAAGCATTTAAATTTAAAATGCATTTAAAATTTAAATGCTTTAAATTAAAAGGCTTAATATATTACTAAATAATTTTTTACTTGTATAATAAAAAATATATTATATCCTTAATAATTTTGTCAAAATAATTATTTAAAATTTATATTCATTATATATTATTAACTTTTATTTCATAATTATAATTTTTTTCACAGTAATTATACCTTAAAAAGTACAGTAGCTCAATTCAAAATAAAACCTTAATAGTCTTGCTTCAATTCAAAATATAACCCGATATCTTACGCTTGGACATTTTAACAATTACTACTTAACATGTTGATCGAATGGTTATCTAACATTATAACAATTACTACAACAGTTAGTGTTTTTTTTTTTGAGGTCTGATAGTTGTAGTTTAAAAAATACAGTATTAAAGTATTTAGTAAACACTAACTGTTATAGTTTAAAAATTATATTGATCTAATTTTTCACTTATATAATAAAAATTTATTATTCCTTAATAATTTTGGTAAAATTATTATTTAAAATTTATATTTATTATATATTATTAACTTTTATTTCATAATTACAGTTTTTTCTCAATAATTAAACCTTAAAAAGTACAGTAGCTCAATGTCAAATAGAACCTTAAGGTCTTGCTTCAATTTATCTTGCAATGGGGGAGCTAGAAGCTGCTGGTTGCGTAATGATTTACAAACAACGACTTAAATGTGCTCCATTTGTACTTTGAAAATATTAAAGACAATTGGTGTTACACGCCAAAAGTGCAACGAAGATAAGAACAAGTTTCTAAATAAAATGTTTATTATAAAAAAATAGTTGAATTCTCATTGGGTCTTTGTTTTTTTCAAAATTACGAAAATATCCTAATTATATTTTTTTTATTACATGGGTCTAAAATACAGTATCTTTGATAGTCTGAGGATGTACATGTAATTACAAAATTAATAAAAATTTAATAAAATTGAGACACTGACTGTTTCTTAGAGGTAACATCATTAGAGCCTCCAACCATATAACTTATTATATTCTTTTATGCTTTTCACACTATTACATATTAGATTTGCTTTAATTAATTTATACCGAACAAATACTGTGTTATCCATGACAAGATTAAAAATAAAGATATTCCATCGACTTTTTTTTTTAAATAGGTAATTGATCGAAATCCGAGCGACCAAAACATGGAGAAGTGGAAATTTTTATTATTATTATAAATGGCAAATTCAAAATGCAATGCATGTGATTCTGAGCACGTTCCCAATAGACTCTTGTTGCATTGATAAACCACGGAATCAGACTAACGGAGTCAATTTAGCCGTCTATCCTAAAATGATGGAGTCAAATTTGGCAACTAATTTTATTATATAAGGGTTTTAGCTTGCTACCAAGGAGCTGCCATACTAAATCTAATAAGAGCAACTGAGATCTGGAGCAACAACAAGAAGGCAGGCATTCAATTGCAAGTAAGTAATCAATACTAGTGATTGAATTTTTCGTAGTTATCAAGAATCTTGAGTTGATGAGGATTTTCATTAGTTGTTGTTGAATGTGTATATATAACTTTTGATGTTTTAATATTGGATAGGTACTACTAAGAACAACTCCAGGTACGGCTCCAAAAGTAGCTAGCCTAAAATGGAAAGGGCACTAGAAGTGCAAGTACTGGCCAGAGAGAGCATCAAACCAGCTTACCCAACTCCTCAACACTTGAGAAATTTTAAACTCTCCCTCATGGACCAGATCAATTTTCCGGTCTACGTGAGCACCATTTTTCTGTACAAAGCAGACAATAATGTGAGAGCTGAGCAAATGTCGCAACGTCTCAAGTCATCCCTATCAAAAACTCTCACAAAATTCTACCCGTTTGCAGGGAGGGTCAAAGACGATTTCTCAATTGAATGTAACGACGAAGGGGCTGAGTATGTTGAAGCTCTTGCAAACGGCTTTTTGTTTGAATACCTACAAAAGCCTGATCAGAATTTATTACGGGATTTTCACCCGTTTAACTACGCAGAATCTCCAGTAGCAAGCAACGGGTGTCCAATGCTGCGCATACAAGCAACTTTTTTCAAGTGCGGGGGACTGGCAATCACTATTTGCACTTGTCACAAGCTCATTGATGGAGTCTCGTTAGGTATATTTGTTAACAGCTGGACCACCACAGCTCGTGCAGATAATAAGGAAGTGGTTCCTAGATTTGTAGCATCAACAATTTTTCCTGCAAGTGAATCCTTCGTGCCCTTACCTTTACATATTTCACCAGTCCAAGCAAACAGGTTTGTATTTGATACAAAGAAAATTGACCAACTCAGGGCTAAAGTTTCAAGTGCAAGCGTGCCTAGACCATCACGCGTCGAGGCACTGACTGCACTTATTTGGAAGTGTGCAAGGGCGGCGTCAAGATCAAACCTCGGGTATTCAAGACCTTCTTTGTCAGTCCACGCGATGAACGTGCGTGCCGTGGCGGAGACGCCCTTGCCTGACAACTCTGTGGGTAACTCTGTCGCGTATCTGACGGCGCAGGCGAGTGAAAAGGAAGTTGAAACATTACAAAACTTGGTTTGTTCATTTAGGAAAGCTAAGGCAGAATTTAGCCGAAACGGTCTCAAAAATTTGCTAGAAAACAAGAGTATATTCGATATTCCGGAGTCAATCAAAGCCAAGTTTGAAAAAGACGAGGTCGATTTCTACACTTTCTCCAGCATTGTTAACTTTCCATATTATGAAGTAGCAGATTTTGGATGGGGAAAGCCAGTGCACGTGACTTTACCAAATTATGTGCTATCAAACTTGATAATTATAATGGACACAAACGATGGTAAGGGAATAGAAGTATTGGTGACTCTGAGCCCCGAAGACATGGCCTTCTTTGAATGTGACCAAGAACTGCTTGCATTTGCTGCTATTAATCCACCAGTACTCGATGTAAGTATAAGAAAGAATGAGTCACCTCTTTTGATTTCTTCACTTTGATTTTTTAATGTATGCATTTGCTGCTAGTAAACTCTAGCGCTCGTCTTTTTTGTCATAAATAAAATTCTTTGTTTGTTTATTTTTGTATAAATATCACAATGAAGGGGCATTTTGTTTTCTGACTGAATACTGAAACTAAAGAAGCAGGTTCAAACACCGCAAATAAGAACGAACGCAAAGAATGCACGCACAAAACAAAAACTAAACAACAAAATTTTGACGTACAAGAAGAGTGCTTCATGCTCTTTCTTTATTAAATAATTAAACATTGGTCTACGAAGAATATTACAATCTTTGATACAAGCTAAGACTCACGCTTTAGAACAATGCCTAAAGCTCAGCTTATAAACCCAGAAAGTCAACTAAAGTCATCTCTACCTAACTAGCGAGCCGCAGATCCAATGATAGCTATAACCGCCAAAACGCATCAATCTGAGAATCTTACATTTACAACCCTGAGAATTTACAAATGAAACCAGAAGCTTTACAAGCATTTCAACCACACCCCTAAACAAGAAAATTGAATCATACTCAACAGCCATCAGTCTCCATTTCGGTTCAAACACTGTACAAGAATAAACTCCTTCTCCTATGGGTTTTTGGAGATGAAGCTTCAATCAATTTCTGGTTTCATAAATGGGTTCCTGGGTTAATCTTATCCCCTGCGGGTTTCTCTCTTATTAATCTCACTAGTCTGCTGGCTAATGTTTTACTTATTTACTTTTCCTCATTTGCATGCTTCAATTGAGGGCATTATTCTTCCAAAAGTTTGCTGTTCGTGGCACATGTGCAGTTTCCACATGCTTGTTTTGTGTTTCTCCTTGTGCTGCGGAGTGGATCATGAGAGTTTGATCTTTGGCAGTGACTATTTCATAGGTTTCATTTGGTTTTTCTTATAGTTAGTTTGGTTGTTGAATTATGGCACTTTGTGATTAATGTGAATTTTGGCCCTAATTATTGCATATTAATTTGGATACTCAGCTGCTGTTATATGCATTAAATTTAAAAGTTAGCATATTATTAATATTTTGAGTTAAAAAATAGTCCTTCAAATTTTAGAATATTACAATTTGAGTGCAAAGCCATTTTTATCCTTATGACAACGGTGTGTTCTCCTCTAATACTGAATGATAATAAAGAAATGACAAATATTTTCACTCATTATCAATAGTTAATTTTCCTTATATTTTCTGGTCGAATCACTAGGTGTAGGGGTTACATTCTCTTAATACCTAAATTCTTATTTACATTGACAATATGGGATAATTTAGGATTTGTGTCCTTATTTATTTTTAATTCCCAAATTAAAGTCTATATTAATGGAGAGACTTCTTAATTTAACTATTTTCCTAAAATTAAGATTTAGCTACTCCAATTAAAGGAGATTATATTTAGGACACAAAGAGTTATATCTTTTGAAAGTAAAAAAGAATATGATCTCTACTATGACTAGTATAAAAGTTTAATATTTTTCTATAGATAGAGATGTATTCTACACATTGAAGATATTTGAGTACAAGCAGAGAAATAGAATTTTCGTGCAAGTGAATAATGCCTTGAACAATGTTGGTGAACAGTACCAATAAACAATACATCTTGTAATTATTTGGGAAATTTACACCAATAGCCATAAAAATTTTGGTTTTTTTCATCTTAACCCCCCAAATAAATTTCTATCAACATTAGCCATAAAAGAACCTTTGAGACCAAAATACCCCTCTCTCTCATCTCTCCCCCAACACTCTCTTTCACCCATCTCTCCCAAACCGAACAAACTCCCATCATCGGCGGTAACATCAGCCCTCGTCGGCGGCGACTTCATCCCTCATCGGCGTCCGATCTACCATCTATAGTCTTCAACAAAACCTAAATTAGCTATTTTATTTATTTTCATTAATACATAGTGGTATAAGTTATTTTCTAAACTTGCTCGAGAGTTTCAGTGAACTGCAAGTCGTAGATGAATCTGGCGACAGACTGCCTGTCGCACGCACCAAACCTTGGGCGACAGGTGCCTGTCGCACCAACTTTTTGTGTGACAGGTTCCCTGTCGCGTGAAGCTTCGTGCGACAGGCAGCCTGTCGCCCAAGGCTTGGTGCGTACGAAAGGTGCTTGTCGCCAGATTCACCCACGACTCAGTTCAGCAAGTTCAGAAGGGTAATTTAGAGAGAAAGGCTTGTATTTGGCTAATGTTGAAAGAAAAAAGTTGAGAGAATTAGTTGTGAAAATAATAAAATATTTATGGTTATTTTCGTAAATTTCCCTAACTATTTATGGAATTTTAATTTTCATGTTTAATATTCATCAGAATGTTTGTTGATTGGTCTCTTTTGGAGAAAGGGTTGTTTGTAACAGTAAAGAGATTCATATCAAGGTTACAAACAAGAAAACATGTGGTGCTTACTGAGAAGATTCTACTAAGTAGGTTCAATTAGGTGGCGACAAAAGTAGGAAGGAGCTTGAAATTTTTTAAAAAATTGATTGATCATAATCTTCCTATATTTGAGCATGGCAATGACTGGAATTCGAACCAAGTAAAAATCTACAAGTGATTTATTTTCCTCAACTTTTATTACATACATTTAAATTAATTGGTTTAATTAATTTAAGGTTATAATTGACATACATCTACATCTAAATTTTCTAACACGTTTTAGTAGAATATGTTATGTTTTGATCGAGTCACCAAGAGTACAAGGGACTTTCACTAATAAAATTTTGTTTTGTTACACAAAAGATACAATATGTTTCCATTCCTGTTGGGCCACCGGAAGTTTAAAAAAAAAAGGGGGATTTCATGCACCGTATTGGGAAGAAAAGCAACAACGTTGTTTCTATATCTCTCCTCATGCAAGGAGTCCAAAACATTTCTATTGCAAGCTTAAGCGGAATGATCGGAATTGCTTGAAGTTGCCATTCTACATGCTCATGTAGTGGGAATCAATACCATTATGTAGCCCACTTGTCGCAAGTATCAAAATTATTGTGCATGCTAATTTGTCACTAATTAAGATAATCATGATATGCCTTTTAAATATGGAATGCATCAAGACCATCATGTACTTGCACATTTAGAAGATAAACCGTTATTTACAACGTTTTAATTATGACTTTTTATATAATTGCATTTTGTGTAGAAATATGAATTCGAATTGTTGAGGGCTTAACGTAGGATTTCTAGATATCTAATTTAAAAGATTAGTTTATTCGATAGAGTAACCTATCTTACTTATAAGGCCAAGTAACTCTCTTTTACTTGCTAATATGGGACACAACTCAATAATTCCCTCCGGATGAAACCACCTTCAAAACCACCCTGGGATGAATCCACCACCGGATCTTGTTCCTTTCACTGAACAATGTGGGACGCAACTCAACAATCCCCTCAAATGAAACCACCGACAGATCCCGGTCGTTTTATCCAACAATATGGGACACAACTCAACAATCCCCTTAGAGGAAACTACCGTCGGTTCCCGGTCCTTTCATCTGACACACTTGAGTTGTTCCATCATCACATTCCGTCTACTATAGTCTAACTCTGATTTCACTTATAGGGTGGAGCTTAACCTAGGATTTCTAAATATCCAACTCAAAAGACAAGCTCATTTGGTGGAGTGCCTACCTTACTTATAAGCCTAAGTAACTCCGCTCTACTAACTAATGTGGAATATAATTCAATACGAGCCATAGAGAAATAATAATAGTGAATTTTTATTTTTTCTTTAATTTTTTTTTTGCAGGTAACACAATTTGACATGAGCCATTCCGAAATGTTTTCATATGATAAATGTTTTTGGTTAAGTTAAAGTGAGATCTATTTTGTTTGTTCTGTTTGAAATGATTTGTTTGCTAATATTTATAGTAAATTATTAATCCTATTGGCCTATTTTACACAAATGTATTTAAAACACCGCTGAAATTGGACATGAGATCAAGTCTACAACAATTTCAAGAAAAGACAACAGTTAAACCATACTTTACAAAAGCCTCCTAAATACACGTTATATTAATTTAGTTGCAAGTTAATTAATTACTAATTTATATAGTAATTGAGTCCTATATAAAAGCAAGAATTTTTTTTAATATATCATCTTCTAAATTAATCAAATTATTAACTTACAACATTACTCTAAAATTTTCAAAAGTTATTATTGAGTCGATATTATTAATTTATCAATATTTAACTATTTATTGTTATATGACGAGTAATGAAACAGCCGAGAGATAATGACTTAAGCGAATGGTTAGTGATTTTCAAAAATGGATATTCTCCATAAATGTTAACAATACACGTGGTCATGCATAGAAAGAGCAATTGTTTCTATTAAATGCAAATTATATTTTAAAAAATGAGTGGTGATACTTCCACCCCTCAAATTGTGTAAATACATCCCACTTTAAAATATAATTATAAAAAATTCAAATTATTTGTAGTTATTTCAAATGAAGATGAAATTTTAAGAATTAACTAATTAAATCTTCATCGTTATTTAAACTTATGGCACAAAAATACATGTTATGGATAATTAAATTATTTTTATGTTACAAGGGTAAAATAATCAAAATAAATTTATGTTAAAAAACATTAACGATCAACAATGGTCAAGAGATTTATATATATATATAAAAAGAATCTAATTGAGTATGTTTAAACTTTTTATTAATTTAAAATTTAAAAAAATAATGTGAATTTTTAGTAAATATATTTTCAAAATAGGGAGAATCTACATAATTGTGAGATGAAAATTCCCATCCTGAAAAAATGGATAAATTCTCATTTAGTACTTATGATTTGAGCTAATTATCTAATTTTACTAATTGTTTTTAAAAACTATCCAAAGCACACCTATGACCTGTTATATGTGTTTCCAATTTTCCATTATAACAATATGTAAATGTCTCTTCATTATTAAAAAAAAAAAAACTGTCTCTTTCAATTGCAAGAATTCAATTTCGAAAAATAGTGAACAAAAAACAAAATGTCCTAGTATTTCACTCAACTACTTGTTCGGGAATCATGCTTTTTGAAAGGAATTTTTTAGTAGAGCGCCAAACATATTTTTAGAGCTTTCATATTTAAGGAATCGTGGGGGTAAATCCCCTTTTAATACTTAAGACTTAGAGGCTATTTATTTTTTAACTTAATAATTTAAAGTGACTTAACTTAATTAATTAAGTTAATTAGAGGTGTTTATTTTTATAACTTAATAAAATTTTCTAGATAATTTTGACTTAATAAAATAAGTTAATTTTTTTAGTTTTTTACTGAATAGAGAAATATAAACCAGTCAACTAATTTCTAATATAAAAAATATCCATACTTTATTGTTTATTTTTCATGCTTTCTCAAAGTGCCTGCATACACATTTACTCAATAATAATCTCATCTTTTTTCTTTTTCTTTTTTATCGACCATCATGAAATCCCTTCTCACTTTGCTTCTCTAATCAAGTTCTTGAATCTCTCATTATCGGTAATTAAAGATGTTATTCTTAAACTTTTTTATGTAATTATATAATCTATTTTTACTAAAAACATTTATATATTATAATTTTAAAATTATTATGTGTTCACTTGAATGTAATTTTGCTTATATATAGTAAAATATTATGGTACTTATGTTCTTTGAGATATACATATATTATTTATTAGACATTCAAATTTCATAAAGATAGAAATGTAAAAGTACATGTTTTTAGTTTTTAAAGTTAAAAACAATTAACACTTATTTTTAGAGATTTAGATTAAAAAAATATTATTTAGCTTCAAATATTTAAGTCTATTTAGATTTTAGATTAATTCAGATCTATTCAGATTTTGAATATAAAAAAATGCCACCTTGATTACCCTTTATTTTTCAAACATTGTCTTTTTTTTTCCCTTCTTAATAATTGAGTAAAAGACAAGGATCTTTGTCTTTATCTTTTTTCCAAGAGTGTAAAATGAAAATAAGGAGGCGTAGAGTTATATATAAATCTATTTTTCTGAGAAAATTAAAATAATCTAGTAGCACTCCACGTGTGAAATATAGATATAATTTTCTTTTTCACAAGTGGAGTGTTAGCTAGATTTATTTAAACTTCAATTTTTTGGAAGCTCAAACATCTACCATTTTTTATAGCTTTCAAAAAAAAAAAAAAACTCAAGCACAAATAGCTAAACATAAGGCTGAACTTTTCATCATTCAAACTTTTAAATTTATTTAAAAAAAAAAATCTCGAGTTTTGAGAGTGCTATCCGTCTATCAAAATTTTAAGAGTATATATTATTGTCAAAATAAAAAAAATGTAATCTTTAACTTTAATATAACTAATGACATTAGTACCTTAGCATATTTTTCAAACTTGAAACTAAACAAAGATTTAAACTAAAATATGTCTATCAAATGAACATTCAACTAAAGACTCCAGATCCTTGTTCGCAAAACCCAAAAGACCATTCTTCATCTCCATATACCTGTGGAGTAAAGGACAGCGAATTTATACCCCTACAGTTAAAACCATATGGACTAAAATAACTAAAGACAATTGAACAATTGTTGCTAAAAGAAGATCTGCATGAAATCCTAAGAAGAAGCAACATGTGCTAAAGGGAGCTAAAGAAACTAATTACCAAGACATTATTTATTTATTTATTTTATCCTCATAAATAAATACTATTTTACCTTTAAAAATTCAGTTTTCAACTGCTACACCAACCACAACCTTTTGAACGTAAGAAACATTAATTTATGGAAAATTATTTACTGTGTACCTGTTTTTTTACCATTTTTTAAAAATATACAAATCTTTTTTTTGTGCTCCACCTGAAGTTAACATATTTTCATTGGTCCACTCTCATTATAACACCGTTAGAACTTTGTTGACATCATAAGGGTAAAATTTTCATTTCACAACGACACAGTGGTGGAAATGTGCAAAACAATATAACTTCAAGTGGAGTTCAGCAAAAAAAAATTAAGAATTGTGTATTTTTTAAAAAAATACGAAAAAGCAGATGATCGGTGGATAATTTATCTTTTATATTTAAGGGGTAAAAAAATCATTTATACAATATTCCGTTAGTTTTCTTAACGATCTCCAAATGGAAGTGAAAAAGTGAAAAGAAATGTATTTTCAAGTGGATTCTAAAAAAAAGAATTTATATTTTTTTTAAAATTAGAAAAAAACTAATAGACGGTGGATAATTTCCCTTAATTTATCAATACATGCAATGCTCGTGAATACAACTGTTCAAATCAGTATCAGAGTATGTACTCATTTTACTAATCATGTAATTTTAATTTTTTTTTTTGAAAGAAAACCTTGATGGTAGAAGAGAAATGTTAATCGTGCTTTCATTGAAAACCAAGTAATCAAACAATGGAGTCAAATTGATGTCTTCCCGAAATAACGGTGTCAAATTCTGCTTGACTTCTTAAATTCTCTTGGGCTTAAAAAGGATTTCAAAAAAGCCAACATTCCACTATAAATCTCGTCGAGCCCCTCTCCATACATACTTACACTTTGGGTCGTGCTATTGGCACCCTGCATTATTCTTTCAAAATCTCCTTTTAAATAAAATTTTTATTAAAAAATTAAAAACTAAATACATATGTTTTTTCTAATAAATTACTTAATTCATAATTAATCTTTAAAAAAATTCTATAGGTTACTTCCTATCGAACTAAAATAAATTATAGAAATTTAGAATAATCTATTGTTCTCTTTTGATTCCTTATTGAATAAATATTTTTATACTTAAAATTGCTTTGAAATTGGTATTATTTCAGCCAATAATTAACACTAAAAAACTTATCAACCATATAACTTTTTAATTTGTGTGTAAGGTAATAATAAAATTAAAATTAATGAAAAAATAGCACAATAATACTTTGAATTTTAACAATAGAACAAATCAAATAAAAATTGAGAACTTAGAAAAATGTATTTAAAAAAAGGAGCATTTTCAGAAATAAAATGAATATAACTAAAATGGAGTCTTATGAGGAGATTAGCGGGGTGCCAATAGTCAAACTCTTACACTTTTAGCCTTATTTAAAACTATATTTTGTAGAGTCTGATCTACCTTGACCCATAACAAGAACAATAAACTCTGCCGAAAGATCACTATCAAGATCAATTCAAGTTGCGCGCGTGCGCGCACACACACACTTAGATTCGAAAGATTTAATTAAAACCAAAGAATTGTAACAAGCTATTGGAACTTAATCAAGACGAAAGAGAATCAAATCAAGCTCTGAGAACAAAGAACACACAAAATTACGTGATTTAGTCTTTTGCAAGACTTACATCCACAGCTGAATCCACCAATAACAGCTTTATTGATGATCCAAGGATTGAGTTACAAGAATACAAAATTGAGATTGCAAAGAACAAGGCAAAGCTTTCTCCCAAACCAAGCTGGAAACGCAGCTTATAAAGAAGGGGCTTAACGACGAATTCCAGGCTGATTAATGGAAGAACTATAAATAAAAGGACCTATGAAATATAAAATATTATTCATACATAGCATCCTCCAAGTGAACCCTCAATAATCCAGAATGTACAGATGATAGCCATGTGTCCCCTGACTATTATAATGAACTGAAACACTTAAGAAATCACGAGCTTAGTCACATGAGTTCGTTTAATTCGGTTATGATCAAAAAGCAGCATAAGGACACCCTCTTTGATTTAAGTACTCATGCTTCTCACACTTGACTTCATTAACACACCCAACAGATCTAAAATTAAATCTCTCTGTACCCCATGTAATTATAAATCTTAACTTGACAATTCATCTACATGGTATTTTTTTTAAACCTCACTTCTAGTCATTAGAGATTGATTGAAATAAAATTTGGAAGGGTTTATCTCCAAAGTGTGAAATTTTAAATTTTACTAGTATTTTTCTCCGTATTAATTCTTTAACTTGCAATTTTGGAACCTAAATTTGCTTTGCTGAGTTTTGGAATCTATGAACTGTTCACAAACCGTAGGTTTTCTCCACAAAGCAAGAACGGCTTAGGGTGATTCTTTTGAGAAGATTGAAGTGAACTCCTTCCTAATAGTAGACAGGCAGGTACGTGCTCCGATATAAGGGGGTCAGCTCGGCAAGTAAAGAATATAAGGAAAAAAATTATATATGTTGAATATGTGTAAATTCCTTGCTTTTATTTTCGTCCTTTTGCTTTGTTCTTTTAGCATGTATCATGAATCGGTTCATGGTAAAGCAAAGAGCAGTAAATTAAAAGCGATGAAAGAGAGCTGACGATGATCGACCAGTACGTACGCGAAGATACGCTGTTCTCAACCACGCATTAATTAAGGCCATCCTAATTTTACTTTCATTTCGACAAATTAAGCAAGCCAAGGCAAATGGCAGATAAAAACGCAAAATGCAGACCTTTAAACCTGTTTCGTTTCCAGATAACGGATAACTGGAGCCGATCCGGTCACTTCTCCGGCAAAACCGACATATCAGACGCGAGCCGGGACGTGAGCGCCGAGTGGTACATTACATCATGGAAAGACGAGCTTTCCGCAGTCTTCTTCCTCAGCTGCTTCGCCTTCTCCTCCGTTAAACAGCCGGGTGAGAACCTCGGTCCGGGTCGACCCGATTTATTATCCGTACCAACCATCTCCAGTCGGTTTTTCTTCTTGTTGTTGCTGCTAAGGTAGCCGGGATCGGATGACCAGCCGAAGAGAGGGGCCTACCAATTGGTCGAAGAGGAGGAGGAGGAGGAAGGAGGCTTTATACGATTGGATTCGGGTTCTTGGTACCCGGATCCGGAGGATGCCCTGATAGGAGGGGATAAGGAGCATGCAATAAGTGCGTTGGCCATGATCAGTGTGCAAAAAGTGGGAAGACTGAAGAGAAATGGTGAAAGAGAGCTTTTTTTTTTTTAAGAAATATGTAAAATTTTATTTACTAAGGGCAATTGTTAGACTTCATATTGGCTTCTTGTACTATTGTTTCAGTGGCTTCCTTCTTGGAATTTGTATAGTCGCCTTGTTGCCCTTTACTACATTTGGAAAGCACGAAATTGTCTTCGACTTCATAATCATCCTTTGTCTTTTATACATGCAAAAAATCTAATTTCTAGCCACCTTAGCTTTTTTGGTGTGGCTAGTCCACAGACTGGTAATAAATCTCGGCCTACATATTCGGCCTTGCATTTATCTTGCGCCAGCCGTCCATATTCATCAATCATCATCTGGCATTCACCAAGAGCTCCTTGGATCAAAATCGACACTGACGGTTTGGCGAAGGGAAAACCGGCTGTTGCAGCTTGTGGTGCCGTGTTTCGTGGTTTGGTGCTTTCCATGGTTGTTTTGCACAGTCCCTTGCCCATCAAACGTCTTTCTATGCAGACATATATGCTATTTTAAAGGCTATTGAGCTTGCAGCTTCGAAAGGTTGGAATTTTATTTGGTTAGAGAGTGACTTGGCTTCGGCTTTAGCTTGTCTTACAAGTACCAAATTCAAGTTGCAATGGCATTTGCGTATCAGATAGTTGGATTGTTTGAGATTTATTCGTAGAATACATTTTCTAGTTCACACATCTATAAAGAGGAGAATTCAGTGGCTAATAGTCTTGTAAATTTAGGGTCAATTCTTAATACTTATGATTGATGGGATGATCCTCGTATTTTTGTTCGTCAAAGTTTGCATGAGGATGCTTGGGGTCTCCCCAAGTATTATTTCAAATGAGTGCTTCTGTATTCTTTCTTCTCCTTTTTCCTTCTTAATAAAATTCAGTATCATTTGTTAAAAAAAAAATTAGAATAAAAATTAGCAAGGGTTTTTAAAAGAGTTACAGAAGGGTGGTAATGGCACACTCTAATATAAATATAGTAAATTTCAATACCCTAACTATTGTTATTTTTAATAATGGACTGTCTTTAACTTGTTAAAGTACAAAAATGTCCTAACTTGTAAAGAAATTTGTTATTCATGCTGGTGTGTTGTTCAAAACAACTGTTGATTTGAAATCTCTGCAAAATATAAACTAGGGAACACAACAAAATGCTAAGAATAAAATATTAAAAATAAGTTATTTATAAGATTTAAAGATTAAAAAAGTGAAATGACTTAATGGGCTAAAAATTATTATTATTATTATTTCTTATTTGTCCTTTGAAGTTGAATAAATTATAAAGTATGCATTATTTTTATTTGAATTTGGACTTTAGAGTTGAACAAATTACATGGCATGCCATCAACTTCATAACTTAAAACAGTTGACTATTGTATAAACACCTAAAATTCCAAGTTCAAAATTGGATTTTTTGTATTGGTGTCTTTAAATCTAGCTTCCAACACCCTTGAGTGTCAATAAAATCATAGACACCATCAAAATATAAACAAAACAATAACAACAACAACAATGTCATCATATAAAGTAGCTGCAGATTAATGGCAAGGTTATTCAATTCAGAAACAATTTTTGCGCTGACTGTGATGATCATGTATCGATGTAGATCTCTCAATCTATTCCAAATCCTCAAAGACTATACTACAAACACGAGAAGAAAACATGTAATTTCTTCAGGTGGTGGGAACCAACTAAGTACGAGTATAAAATAATTGCTAGAGGATTAAGAATGTTAGATGATGATTTTGAAGATAACTATAAGCTAGTAGCTAAAGACCACAAGATTTTAAAAATTGTTAACAAACTTGCTACAAAATCAAATTCAATAATAAAGATGCTGCAAATTATCCTTACAATGCTGTCATTATGTATTCTACATTTTATGGCATGTATTTTTAGAAATTATTAAGATTAACTATACTAGAAACAAGAAAAAGTAGAAAGCTAACATTGAAGAATATGTGGCATTTCTAAAATGAGCTCATGTATTGCATTTTGTAAGCTTTGTCATAGTGTTTTTAATACATATATATAACTAGAATGTTTTAATAAATATTCACCAATAGCTAACTATATTATTTTCGTTGCTGTAATTACAAGAACTTCAATATCCAGGCAAGTATTCTTTCAAACACCCCTAAAAAATTAGTAAAATAATTACATGAGTTTTACTTATTTGAACATACAATTAATAAGCTAATAAACGTGCGCATAACTATTGTTTTCACACTGAACTAAACATATGGGAACAAAGTCAGCTGTATCATTGTACAAGTCAAATCTAAAGCAAAAGTAGTTTGATGCCATCTTTACTTCATTTTCGTTGTATTAGACATCTTCTGCAACACAAGTTCATAGCCCAAAAACATATCAAGAAACCAACAAGCAAACAATTTACAGTATAGTTAATAATCTTTGAGAGAAAATTATATGGCTAATCTAGTTAGATAAGACATTTACCAGCCACTTTTAAGTATTGCCTTGCCCTAGCCCTTCAAGTCTCTCAATCTTGCAGGCATAGATTGAAGAGTAACTTTTGTAGATATCGTACCATCTCTAATGAAATGCCTCCTATAGCTGTCTTAAGAAAGGGATGAACAACTTCATCTCTTGTTCCTACTCGCATTGTTGCTGTAGATTTTGTCATTGTATTCATTGTGCTGCAATTCTTGTGGTTCTTCTTGTTGCTGAAACCCTTGTTTCTTGACTTGGCATTTGTCTTAATGTCAAAGGTGATTCTAAGCTACTGCCCCTTTATGATTAATGGAAATGATAGTAAAATAGTAAGCCAATGAATGTTGATAATATTTAACAATAATGATAAATTACAAACTCAAAAAATAACATATGTAACTTGATGTAGATCCACTATGCTGAGATGCACTTATACCATTACCACCATCACCTAATCCATCAGGCACAGAGCCACTTGTACCAACACTAGTAGCTTGCGAGTTCCCAGCAGCATGAACTCCTGTAAATGATACATCTAAGCTAGAATATGCTGTTAAACTCTTCTTATGTTTGTACGCCATGAACGAAAATTAAAAAAAAATCAAATTATATCAATTTGTTGCACATTTTAACCGTTTCCTTACCACATTTGTTGTTTTCTTATATGCATTGGTTGGATCAAGAAGGCAACATCTTCTATTATGGCCTATAACTTCATATAATTAGTAGCATATTATAAACCTTCTCTTATGAGCTAATGGTTCTATATGTTGCCATTTAGAATTATCAGACCAAGGATGAATCATGCTTGAGTAACACTTTAAATATGCCTTCTTTGGGTAATAACCAAACATTGCAAGGTAAGCCATTAATTTGCCACAGCCTAAAGTCAAGCATATGCTCTTCAAAGTTGATAATCCATAACTTTGTAATAGTTTAAACTTCGGAAAACACCTCACTTGTCGGTGTAATTTGACTCTTCTTACCCTTCTTCAGTGTGTGGTTCATATTATAATTAATGAAGCTAGCAACATCAATTCTCTATTTTAAATAGTTAATTATTTTATCATTTGTTGCTTTCATCATCCTTTTTCTAATGTGCTCCACCAAACTAATTATAGATGCCTTTCTCAATTCACCAATCTATGCATTCTAATTCTCAATTATATTATTTATTGTTGATCATATTTGACAAACTTGTTAAAAGCATGGACTAACTAGTACTTGGAGTTTAGTTTCTTTAGCCACTCAAATGCATTAGTACTAATATTTTGTATGCCTTTCATTAATGTAGTGAATGCATCCTTAATTGATCCTCTAACAGCCCTTCATACTTATTTCTCAACTTAACTTGAGGGAACCTTGTCTTAAAGTCGCAAAGACATCCTTGCACAAAATATGTTCTGTGATCCATCAAATTCTAGGTTCAATGATACAAGAATACCTTTATGCCTACTAGTCATGAATATAAGTTGTATTGTGTTAGCCAAATACTCTTTTAAATACCCTAAAAACTAGGTCTAGCTCTTAGTGTTCTTAGACTCGTAAATACATATTACAATTAGAAAAATACTATGATTCATATTAAGTATGATTATTGACAATAATTAAGTTCAAAGAGACCTTTTAAATGAAAACTATCCAGCCTAATAAATGGCCTACACCCATCTTTGAAGTCAACACTGAGACTTGAAAAACTCACCATTAACCTTTGGAATCTACAATTATCTATAGGTGTGTCTTCTTTTGTTAATTTAAGCAATGTTAAAGCCCCTAACATTTGTTGTTTGATGATGTTAGTATAATTTTAAAGTTGCCTTAAGCTTTTAACATGATCCCTTTTAGCAGCTGACTCTAATATCTCTTTGTCTTGTATACTTTTTGCAGTAACTCCATATATTATCACAAGATCATTAACAAGAATGTCCATATCAATCCTCACCTATCACTTTATTTTAATACTTCTTTGCAATCCAACCAACAGTAACTCTAGATCATTCAAAAGATCCTCACATGTGTTTACGTTGTACAAGGTCCGAATCTGCAAGTATTGTTCCAAATCTCTTAAGTGTTGCATATACTTTGAAGTGGCATTTATCTATACAACACTTACATACAACATTTCTCTCAAACATGGTCCTTTCACTTCTGAAACCCTCTTGTATACATTAATCTTTTAAAGACTATGCAAAAAATTGAATATTTTTTAACACTTGTCCAACTCTGAATATAACTGAATTTGTTCTATCTACAAATATTTAAAGACCCGATATCTAAGACAATTTTCTAAAATGATATTCATTTTCCTATAATCTTCATTGTTGATTTCATATCCTTTTAATAAGTCATCATTTGTAAAATGTTCATCCCTATTATATTGAGGTTTCTTTTCCCTAGCTTTTTCATCATCAACATCATCTTCTAATTTGAAAAATACATAGAAGTCATCCTCTAACTTTGATAACTTATCATCATGGCAAGCATTTTGTGATAATGGACCAGAACTATAATCGACATTCGTGCTTCACTTTCTCTTCTTGGTTGCCTTGGGCCTACTCATCATATGCTTTAAATCCACTGAATTTCTATTCTTTTTCTTTGCATACTTGTTTTGAACCATTTTTAGAATAAGTGCAGGTTGTCTCTCACTTACAAACCTTTGAGAAGCCCTTATTTTGACAACTGCAGACTTCCTTTCGTTAGCTTGTCTCTTTGAACCTTTGACTTCATTCCTTGAAAATGGTGGTTGTTTTGACTTTCTTTTAAAAGGCTCTACATGGCCAACTTGTAATGGAAAGTCTTATATAGGTAATGTGACTATTTTTGCTTGAGGTCCTTTAACGATAACATTATTTAAAAATGGTTGTGAGGAACAATCCTTGAAAATTAGGAAAATGGTATATCAGCTTCTTCTGTATCAAGATCAATGTCATCCTCATCAATCATCATACACCGTAGCAAATATCTAGAAGTCATCAGCATTCTCAAATTCAAAGTCACATACATGGTCACTACATTATAAGAGGTAGGAGTAAGTTTTATAACATTAGCTGTTTCTAGAGCCTCATCTTCAAATGATGCAGTAGCTTCATTAGATGTTGTTTCTTGATGCAATGGAGGGTTAGTTGTAGGTATAGAGTATGGGGTATGGTCAAATTACGTTTCAATCATTGGTGTTTGATCAAATATGGATGTTTAAGCAATAGGTTCCTTTAGGCCCGTTTGAGATTGCTTTTGGATGGCTCAAAAGTGATTTTAAAAAGTTAAAAGTTAATTTTAATATTCTATAAATTTTTAAAAAGTCATTTTTGGCAAAATCACCCTAAGCTACAGTAGATTTTGAAAAATAGGGAAAGAGTAGCTTTCCAAAAAATCTGATTTTGAAAATTAGTTTTAGACATATTATAATTCCATATCATATATATTATAAAGTTTAAAATTTTCCTTATTTAATTACGAAACAAAATTAGGAAACTTAAAGCAATTAGTCCTATTACCAATAATATTGAGATAATAAATAATTTTTTAATTATTAATTATTATACATATTATAAATGCGTAAATAAAGTTGATTTAATATTACATCAATTCAATCATTTGCATTCTCACATAAATTTAACAATATGATTTAGCAAGTGCTACAACTATTTTTAAAACTCATAGAACTTTTGAGAACAAATTTTAACAAACATTTAACTAATTCTTTTCACAGTTGATTATTTCTATAGTACAGCTAACAATAATTATTTTAAAGCTACAACATTACAAATCTAGCCCTTATTAAGTGTATTAAACTGAACAGTTGGACTTGTGTTATTAGTAACTATTGTCTGAGTTTTTGTAGTATATACTAGGTGGTTTGTGGTTTAGGAATGGATATATTAACAAATATAAGTATGTTGTCATGATGTGGTTTAGGTTCAAGCTCATGATAAGGTTTAGGAGTAAAGAGCTTCATATTTTTAGAATGATGCACCCTTATTTTTTGGTCCTTTCATAGACTTCTTTCTACTGTTGTTTTGTGAACTTGCTACTAGTTTATGTTGTTGTGGTACAGTTGTGTCATTGATTCATTTTTTTTGTCTCTCAGGCTGTTTTTGAAACACAATTAAAACATTAGGCTCCTCAGCATCAGGTCCAACAACCACATCTTTAACGTCATCCTATAGCAGCTTTCTTTTGATGAAATTATGTATATTAATTGCTATTATCTATGCGTTAAAGACAATCTTAGTATACTTATTACCATTGTACAAGTGTCAAGTCTAATAAAGCTCATAATCATTATCAATTATCCCCTTCAATCCATTATAAAGCAGTGTCACTTTAATTATAAATCTCTCAGCTTTATAACTATTTCTACGAAACACCATTTTCATTATAGCATCAATGTGGATCACTCTACTTAGAGCGTTTGGATCATAATGAAACCAACATCAAGTGTTTCACAAACAAATTAATAATGGCTTTTACCCTTAAGCTTGGTTAAAATAAAAATCAAACATGCAATCAATAACATCAACAAAATAAATCATGCATATCATAACAACAACATAAAAATAGCCATGATAAAACAACAAGAAACCAGAAACCCTATTATGAAAATCTAGACATGATATTCACATTAAAGTTACAAACCGTAACAAGTAATCTGAAATTCACAATACACTTAATGAACTTGCAACAAGAACTTGGTAGACACAATTACTTATTGAAAACAAAAATTGCATCAAATACAAAAAGGTTGAACTTTAACTTAAAACAAAATGCTTGAAAAACAAAATCATACTAGCTACTATAAAATACCTCATAAACACAAAGTTCATTAAGAGTAATGTTGTTTGAATTTTATTGAACTCACAAGCACACAAACTTATTGTAGTGTAGATTAATAATGACGAGTATCGACCCCACAAGAAGATATATTGAATTTTGTATAAGGTTAATTCTATGTAGCTACAACAAAGTAACTCATAAACACCAAGATCATTAAGAGTAATATTGTGTAAATTTTATTGAATTCGCAAGTGCACGAATCTATTGTAGTGTAGATTAATATTAATGAGTGTTGATCCTAAGAGGAGGTAGATTTAATTTTATTTAAGGTTATTTTTCCAAGTTTGTATATAAAATTGGAGATGAATTCTGAGTAATACTAAGATTTAAAATAAAAAAAAATGGCATGAATAAATTAAGGATGAAAATTATTCAAATAAAACACTTGAGTATCTAGATTCGCACTCAACACTTCACCATGAGGTTACTATTCCTTTTAGTTCCAACTAATTTATAAAAGGGGTATTTCCACTCCTCATAAGCCTTACTCTAATAAATATAGTATCAAGCGCTCAACGTGCCATAAAGTAATGATCTTCTGCTAAGTGTGGTGTCAAGTACATGTTGTGTCAAACAATAATAATCCTATTATTTGACAACGTGGCAAGATCATTCAAAAAATAACTTGGATATACTCTATGTCAATACTAAGTTAAGACAACCCACAAATACTAGAGGGGATTCTCTATTTAATAAATATAGTGTAAAGTGGTCATTGTACCATACAGTAATGATCGTTCACTAAGGAGTCAGTTTACCGTGCAAAATCTAAACAAAATACAAGGTCTGTAAACAATTAGTCAAAATAACCACGTAAATCATAAAGGAAAAGAAGATAAAATTCTAAAATTAAGCTCATGAATTATGTTAAAACTTCACTTTTAACCCAAGCTAGAAATTAAATTAGTCATTCATAGTTGAACTAGGTATAAAATGATAATTTTATTAAAATATGTATAAAATACTAGATAAAGTAAGAATCACAAAAGATAGAGCTTAGATTTGGATTCAAACTATCAAATTAGGGGAGGAGCCCCCTATTTATAGATATATTAAGTAAATTATGGCCATCAGTCGAAAACAATTCGGAAGCTCAGGATTGCACTGCGTAGCAAGCTTTGATTGACTAGAACATATTATCAGGGTTGTCATTAGTCCAATAATATGCCACTACATCATTAGTCAATGCTATGTCATCGATGAATGTCACATCATCGGTCAATGGCGCATCAATAGTTTTCTGTCCAAATAGGATGCTGCCATATTATCAGTCAATACCCTGTCATCGGTCAATGCCACATCATCTACCCAATTCCATGTCAATACCCCACCAAAATTCTAAATTATTATTTTGTACTTTTTGCCATTCCTAAGGTTTTTAACTATTCTGAACAAAAAAATACTATATGTTTTGCTGTTAGACTTCTCGTTAATAATGAAATGACCAAAATACTTCTGAAATAAATAAAATACTCAATTATAACAAAACACACACAATTAAAATTTAAAGGAGTTAAATACATAAAAATAGAAATGTTAGTGAGATTAGGAGTGCAAAATGATGATTTTACTCTTTATAAATATGCATTCTCTAGCACTAAACGCATCTCTCAACCAGCTTATTGCTAGACCCTAGTAAATTAAGCAATAATATCTAGTAAAATCCAAACCAAATTGAAATCTATTTACTAAATAAATCAACTTTCTGAAAATTTTGTTCTTCTCATTCGCCACTCAACCATCAATCAATTTTCAACAAACCTTCTTTTTTGCACAATGATATTGGACATATTGATTATGGGATTTGGTTAACAGAAAGTAATACTTTTGTTCTTACCGTTTCATTGAAGTTTCTTCCTCAGACAACAGTTTTATTTATACTTTTTGTTTCTTATGCAAGAGCCCAATTTATTAAGAAAAAGATGTGTTGGACAATTCGAACTCCCACCATTTTATGCGAACACTCTGCTTGCTTAGGTAGAAGGCTCGGTTACTAAGTAAGAGTTCACACAAGCTCGATCAACTCTCACCATTTTACGTGAATGGCCTCTCCTTACTTAGGTAGGAGACATCACTACTAAGTGAGAGTGTCTCTTTTTTTTCCAATTTTTTCTTTTTTCTTTTTTCTTTTTTTGGGTAAAATGACTACTCTCTGGTCATTGCGTTTGAATGAAACACAAGGACTAGGTATTACAAAATCTCAACATACTACCACCAGCTGTGGTGCGTGTGTGTCTAGAATAGTCTGTTGAACTTTTTAAGATGGCCAAAATAGACAAAAAGGTTTAGTCAATATTATCGGAATAGAGAATTCAAAATTTTGGTTTTTTAATTATTATTATTATTATTTAGTGATGCAGCAGACGTTTAATGTTCAAAATATTTTGTTGATTCTAGAGAATACCGGAACAAAAGAACAACTAAATTCACGTTGATTCAAAAGAATACCGCAAACTTAGGGATTAAGACTCGTTGATTCCACAGAATACTGAGAATCAACTGTTCAAATACTCACAAAGAGATTTGAAAATTGAAATATTATTAAACTCAAAATTCTTGCTTGTAAAAGCTACAAAACACACTTATTTATACTAAGTAAGACTTATCCTAATATGATTAGAAAAACTATTTTAATAAGACTTATACCTAAATTAGGAATATTACCCAAATAAGGAATACCTAAACAATAAGACTCTAAATAGGAAACCAAATTAAACTATAATGCAAATTAATTAAAATATTCCTAAATATTATACATTTAACTCTAATTAGGATTTCTTCAATTTCTTGCTCTGCGTCATTTAGACTCCAAGACTAAGAAGACGCATGTCTAGAGTAACAAAACTCCATATTAGGTCATCCTCAAACCTATCCAAGGTTAATCTTTATAACAAAAATTAATAAAAACATCACTAGGACTGAAAATATGCGCTTTGTACACAGCCATCTTTTACTCAAAAAATAAAATAAATAAAGGATTAGTAAGAATACAAGAACGCAACTATCAGTTATTCCATAATTGTCAACTATTCCCCCCAACTAAAATGGGGCATTGTCCTCAATGCCTTGAAGGAAAGAAGTATAGAATAGAAGACTTTACTTGAACACTGTAATAGAAAATATTTACAAATGAATAGTCAAATCTAATTTTTTATTCTTACTACTACTGCCACCATCATCAATAAACCAATCTAACATAAGAGTCTTGGGATTTAGCTCTAGTTTGTAAGCTTCTAAAAGATCAAATAACTCATTAGCAGTATAAGCACAAATAAAGAGTTCTTTTCGCTGTAAATGAAATAAATGATTCTTAATTGCATGGTTATTAAATGCTATCAAGCCATCAAATTTTATTAAACTCACACGTGCATAAATCTATTGTAGCATATCCCATGAGGAGATAAATTTAATTATGTGTAGGGTTAATTTTCAAACTTTGAATGTGAATTGATTGGAGATTATTTTTTAGTAGTACTAAGATAAAATAAAAAAAGGAAAAAATAAATTAAAGATGAAAATAATTCAAATAGCATACTTGAGTCTTTGGATTCACACTCAACACTTCACCAAGGACATAATATTCTTTTTTAGCTCCAATTAATTTATGAGAGGGGTATTTCCACTCCTCATAAGCCTCATTATAATAAATATGCATCAAGCGCTCAGTGTGCCGGAGAGTAATAATCTTCTGCCAAGTGTGGTGTCAAATACATGTTATGTCATATAATAATATTCTTTCAATTGACAATGTGGCAAGATTGTCCACTAAATCACTTAGATATACACTCTCTGTCAACACCAAGTTAAGACAACCTACAAATACTAGAGATGAGTCTTTTTCTAATAAATATGGTATAAAGTGCTCATTGTACAAGACAATAATGATCTTTCACTAGGAAGTTAGTAAATTATGCAAAACGTAGACAAAATACACTATCTGTCAACAATGAGTTAAAACAACCACATTAATCATAGAGGAAACAAAATTATCAAATTAAGCCTATGGATCATATTAACGCTTCACCTTCAACCCAATTTTGAAATTAAATTTGCCACTCATAATTGAATTAGGGGTAAAATAATAATTTTATTAAAATATTTAGAAAGTAGAAGATATAGTGAAAATTACAGAAAATAGAGTTCAGATTTAGATTTAGAGTTGTCAACCGGACATGCAAGACCAATATAATCAAATAGCAGACATTTTATCATGCTAAAACTAAACATGTTGAACTGGATATTCACTTTATTGGAGAGAAAGTTTTAGCTAAACAAATCATCATTTGTTTTATTACAAGTGATGATCAAATAGTAGACATTTTGACAAAGGCTCTTTCTTATTGCTAGTTTCATTATCTTAGAAGCAAGCGAACCACTCTTCCATGAACCTTTAGCTTTGAAGGGGGATGTTGGAATATATACTGATGTAGCTGATGCAGAGAATGCAGAGTGCAGAACGTGGTAAGCTCTGTAGCATGACAAATAGCTTACTATATGGATAGTGCTGACATGGCAAGGTTTGTTGTATAGTTAAATAAGAATGTAACGAACTTATAGCTCGTAGTTATGTGCATGAATATTCCAATAGGATCTAGAAATTACTCATATGTATAATTGTATCAATATAGATAATGATAAATGCAATTCATTTCAGTCAATTAAACTCAATAAAAACAGAATTGATTTTCTTTCTTTTTCTTTTCATTTTCTTTACATTTTCTCAGTCCCAAACATACTTTTTAGCATGTTTCAAACAGTTGATGGCACTTTGTATTGGCTAATAAAGAAGCCAATTCGTTTCTTGAGTATCCATTTTTGTTTATGCTAAGATTGTAAGCTTTTGTCTAAGCTTTGTGTTGTTAATTTTAAGATTTTACTGTACTTGAATGTTACTCTAAAGAGATAAGACTCACTGTATCCCTAGTTGTGTACTTTCATTTGTTTTCTTCAAATTATTATAAATTATCTTGCTTCAACGCAAGTCTACCTTAAAACAAAATAATCTTTGTTAACAATAAATTAAATATAATGTCTTTTTTAATTTTTTATGTCCGAGTTTAAAATCTGAGTTTAATGGGCATAAAACTGTGCATGGTTCATTAATATGTTTATTATTAATTTAGTTAGATCATTGTCATGGTGTGTGTAAATTACGAACTTTTGTCTTGGGTTGTTTTTACATAGAATAGAATAAGTGCATGTGTATTTTACTTGCAAGTTTAAAAATATATATTAAAAAAAAATTAAGTATAGCAGTCTGTCTAGCATTTGTAAGGTATTTTCAAATTTTTACTCTTTTTTTTTTTTGTTTTTAGAGAACCCACCAAGATGGTGGGGATTAGGCAAAACCCTTACTTATAATATAAATAAATAAAATAAAGCAAATACATGAGGAGGGAGATATGAACGGTACTAAGCCAAAAGGAACAATAAATTAAACAACCCTACTGCCTAATATGAATAACTGCTTGTGCATCCAAATAAAAAATACTAGATAAGCCAGCAGGTATATCTCAAGAACCCAAAAACGTCGATGAACTAGATGAGTGCAGGCCCAATTGGCCAAGAAATTAGTAGCAAAAATAGCCTTCCAAAGCACATGTCTAACCAAGATAGTAGAACAAGATGCCAAATCATACACCTTGACACAAAGAATAGGGATAGTACCTACAAACAGGGCCTTGAGAATGAATTCAAGAAACTATAGTGGTTGAGTCTGACTGTACCTCAAGTACGGAGTAACCGAGCTGAAAAACAAGCTCCAACCCCTCACAAATAGCAATAAGTTCAACATAAATGATCGATTGGCATCCAAGGAATGATCCAAAAGTAGCTAGGACTGCACCCCCAGTGATCACGGAGAATACTACTTGAAGCAGCCATCTCAGGATTGCCCTGAAAGCAACCATCCACAATCAACTTAACCACCCCAGACGGTAGCTGCAGCCAAGAAACTAACCGAATTGGCCTCCATGGATAAAACAATAACTCACATGCCCTTCCTAAACTTAGAACCCGAAATTCCCTGTAGTTGGGATGGCCATTATCCAATGTTGTTTGGTTAATAGTGGCGCTTAAATTTTAATGACATCTAGTGATGGACATTATCCAATTTGGTTTTTTTCAAGCCCAGAACCAAACAAGACCTGAACTAATTGGTTCATGATTTTATGTAGATATTGCCATAGTGTGTAAATTATGTACTGTTGTCTTAGGTTGTTTCTACATAGAATTGAATAAGTGCATGTGCATTTTTAATATATGTTTGATAGATTTTTAATATTAAAATATCGTTAAACTTTGAAACTAATTTTATACATACATACATACATACATACATGTATACATACATACATATATATATGTATGTATGTATGTATAAAATTAGTTTCAAAGTTTAACGATATTTTAATATTAAAAATCTATCAAACATATATTAAAAATGCACATGCACTTATTCAATTCTATGTAGAAACAACCTAAGACAACAGTACATAATTTGTGTGTGTGTGTATATGTATATATTATTACAATTATTTTAATTATATAAAACATTGGAATCTTAAAAAGGGGTTAAATAATTAAAGTAGGGATGTGTGACCATTTTTAAAATCTTAAGGGTTTATATATACATTTGAGCAAACGGTGTAGGCTTGTTTTTTCCAAACATTATGTATAATTATATTCACATATAACTAAAGATGGCCAATGGGTTGGGCGGCACGCAGCACGGCATGGGCACGATACGGCACGAGCACATTTTGGTAGGGCACGCAACACGACACGCACGTGGGCTGAGCCGGGCCTAGAATTTTAGGCACGCGGGCCTTAAAAGCACGACACGATTACATATTGGTCAAAACACATCACGCGAAAAGACGTGTACTAAGCACGCTTCATTGGTGGATTAGCACACAACCCGTGAGCCATCAATAGCACATGAGCCAAAATATAGCAAAATAATTTTTTTTAATGAAAAATAAATATAAAATGTTATGATTTTACAAATATCTTGAAATTAAAATTTTTAATATATTTTTTTAGCATAGGCTTTTAAAAATTAATTTAAGTCTTAGTTTAAATAAATATTCTAATTGTTTTATGTTTATAATTTATTAAATGAATAAATAAATATCATGATTTTATAAATGATAAATAAAAAATTTTACGAGATTAATATTTCATTTATGCACTCATAACTTAGTTAATGGAGATATGTTTCATTTGTAAATTAAATATTTTTCATATTTATACACAAAAAAATAAATTATGAGCGAAATATTTGTGAGTTATGACGAGTGATTTATTATAATTGATATCTCGTAATTGTGACTTCTTGTAATCGTTATTCCATGATTATAATTTTAATTTTCATTAATCATTACAATGATCTATGAAATTAAATTTATATATTGTTCTGTTATGATTGGTTATTATGAAATTAAATATATAATTGTGAAATTATAATAAACTGATAATAAAATGTTACTTTTTTTCTTAATAAAAATTATAATTGTTGTTGTTATTATTGTTGTTGTTGTTATTATTAGGTTGATGGGCTTAAAAAAGCACGCCAAATATATGAACTTGAATAAATCTCGTCAGGCATGTGAGTATTTTTAACCATGCTAGACATTTGAGCTTGAGGAAAAAAAAAGGGTTAATGGGCCTTTGTTCGGCACGGTCGATGGCACAGCTTGAGCATGACATGAATGGGCTTGTCCTATGGGCCATGCTAGGCCTTTGTAAAAAATGTTTGGGCATGGCACGGCATAGCCCACCAGCTTAGTGGACCATGCCGTGCCGTCCTATGGGCTCTAATAAGCTGTAGTTTGATGCCGGCACGATCCCTTGGCCATCTTTACATATAATTATCAAGTTTTCAGTGTCATATAAATTTGGTATATAATCAGAACTTGGAAAATGGAAGACGAAATTACAGCAATATTTTTTGTCGTAGCATGCAAGTGGCCTAAAACTTTAGCTCTGGTCATCCTCATCATCAATAAATTAAAATTCTTTTTTTCTTAATTTATTTAAATTATTCTTCTATTTTTTATTAGGAAAAAAATTAGAACCTTCTTATACCGGGAAAATTATGATCTGGATAATTGCATGTGAATTTTACGTAGATGGATCACCGTCAATTTTTTAATTCACCGTTTAATATCTTTGATGTCATTCAGTTAAAATGAATAACTTAACGTTATAATGTTGTTAGAGGTTATGGTCGTTCAGTTTGGTTTAGTTCGAGCTACAAAAATCATATGGTTTAGAAATTTTTAAACTAATTGATTTTTGTTTGGTTCAGTTTAAGATCAAATTGAACCACTGAATTAGATAGTTCACAAAACAAAATTTAAATAAAAGAATTTATGAAAATGAAAAAATTAACAATTAACAATGGTAGCCTAAACTAGATCGATATTGCCACAATATTGGTTGCATTCTTCTCTTTTCTTAGGTACCATAACAAACCTTAATCAATTATGTTTCTAAATCAACTTTCAAAAAGTATGTCTTGTAAAATTTTTAAGTTTATTTTAAGTAACTTGTACGATTTTGATTTGTTTAACTTTCTTCCAAATTGAACTCATAAATCAACAATTGCTACTAATTTTGGTGTTCCACATTAAAACTTTGGTTCAATATGAAGAACACCTAGGTAATAAAATTGATAATTGTATATGTTAGTTAAAATATGTGATTATCAATGTGATAGCATACACTCTATTTTATTTCGTTTAATTATTGGTGCTTGGTTAATGGTTCACACTGATAGATAATGTAGGTATTGTGGGTGTACAAATTGAAGGATCAAGAAGTGGTGATTGGGAGGCAATGACATTTTGAAGTTTTTTTTGTAATTATTTTTAGTGGATTTCTAGACTATAATTGTACTTTATTATGTTGTTTATAGTTTGTGGATTTATGAACTCAACATTTTTGTTATAATAATAATAAATTACTATTGTGTTTTTTTTTTAATATATAGGATAAAATTAAACAAACCAAACAAAACAAATGAAGCCAAACCAAACTAAGCCATAGAGATGAGCTAAACCAAATTGAATAGAATTAGTATAGCTTGGTTCAGTTTAGTTTGTATTTAGTTCATAAAATCATGAACCAATTAAATAAAGTTTAGTTCGGTTTTGAGTCAAAATCGAACCAAATCAGATAATACCCACCCCTACATGTCATCAAAAATTTAAGGGCCACTGTTAACCTAAAAAAAAGTAAAAGATTGAAAATAAATTACAAACGCTAGACGGACCGCTATAACTTAAATATTTTCCGAAGATATATTTTTGAACTTGCAAGTAAAATGCACATGCACTTATTCTATTCTACGTGAAAACAACCCAAGACAAAAGTTCATAATTTACGCACAACATGACAATGATCTAAATAAATTAATAATAACCATATTAATGAACCACACACAGTTCTGCGCCCATTAAACTCATATTTTAAACTTGAACACAAATAATAAGAAAAAAAATTTTAATTTAATTTATTGTTGGTAAAGATTTTTTTTTTAAGGTAGACCTGTGTTGAAGCGAGATCATTTATAATAATTTAAAGAAAAAAAATGAAAATACACAACTGGGGATACGATACGATGAGTCCTATCATTTTAAAGAGACATTCAACTACGATAAAATCTTAAGATAATTAATCAACATAAAACTTAAACAAAAGCTCACCATCTTAGTATGAACAAAAATGTTAACTCACGAAACGAATTGGCTTCATTATTAGACAATAAAAAGAGCCCAAGTAATAATTAACCGGACACGCAAGACCAAGGTGACAAAAGATGAGAAGCCCTATAGTTGTAGGCCACTTACACAGAGTGTGACAATATGCATCACAAAATCAAAGGGTAGACCTCAAAACCGGTGACACATTTTTTCCAGTACTTGTACTCACATCGAGTACTGGTGGATTAACAGTAGCAAATGAAAGCAGTTCTTGGTCACGTTCAAACAAGGCGAGGTCTTCTGGGCTCAGAAACACCAATACTTCTATTCCCTTTCGATCGTTTGTGTCCATCAAAACAAACAAGTTTGATATCACATAATTTGATATAGTCACATGTACTGGCTTCCCCCATCCAAAATCTGCTAATTCGTAAAATGGAAAGTTAACAGTGCTGGAGAAAGTGTAGAAATCGATCTCTTCTTTTTCAAACTTGTCTTGAAGCGACTCCGGAATATGGAATAGATTCTTGGTTTCGAGCACTGTTTGGAGACCCTTTTTGCTATATTCTGCCTTCGCTTTCCTTAACGAAAGAACCAAGTCTTGTACCGTTTCAATTTCATTTCCACTAGCCTGCGCCGTCACATAGCCGACAGAGTTGCCCACGGAGTTTTCAGGCAAGGGCGGCTTGGCCACGGCACGCACGTTCATCGCGTGTACTGACAAGGAAGGTCTTGAATACCCGAGGTTTGATCTTGAAGCCGCCTTTGCACATTTCCAAATCAGTGCAGTCAAAACCTCGACGCGTGATGGTCTAGGCACGCTGGCACTTGCAACTTTAGCCCTGAGTTGGTCGATTTTCGATGCATCAAACACATATCTGTTTGCTTCAGTCGGTGCATTATGGAAAGGTAAGGGCACGAATGATTCACTTGCTGGAAAAAACGTTGCAGCAACAAATGCAGGAATCACTTGCTTATTAATATTGCTGATGCTTGATGACTGACTATCTGCACGAGCTGTGGCGGTCCAGCTGTTAACGAATGTTCCTACCGAGGATCCATCAATGAGCTTGTGATGAGTGCAAACCGCAATTGCCAGTCCCCCGCATTTGAAAAAAGTAGCTTGTATGCGCAGCATTGGATCCCCGATGCCTGCTGCTGAGGATTCTGCGTACTTAAACGGATGAAAATCTCGTAACAACTTCTGATCTGGCTTTTGTAGATATTCAGACAAAAAGCCGTTAGCAAGAGCTTCAACGTACTCGGCCCCTTGGTCATTACATACGATTGAGAAATCATCTTTGAGTCTCCCAGCAAATGGGTAGAATTTTGTGAGTGTTTTTGATAGGGATGACTTGAGACGTTGCGATATTTGGTAAGATTTCACACTGCCGTCTGCTTTGTAGAGAAAAATAGTGCATACATATATGGGAAAAGTGATCTGGTCCATGAGAGACAGTTTAAAATTTCTTAGGTGATGAGGAGTTGGGTATAATGGCTTGATGTTTTCCCTGGTTAGGACTTGTACCTCTAGTGCCCTCACCATGTTAGCCTTGCGACGGCGGTATGTGTACTTCTAGTTAGTATTTAGTACCTGTCCAATAAAACATCAAAAAGTTGTTATTATATCTATGTATATATTTTATGAATAGTTCTTGACAAAGCGAGGGAAGATTACATTGAAAAAGAAAAAAGTTTTACAGCATAGGAAAGGGAAGAAACAAACCCGCCAGGAAAAACCAAGAAAAAAAACACCTTCTGAATTAATAATAAGCGGTCATAAAAATAGAATTATTTTACTTTAATATGGCAAGAGAAGAGATAAAAAACAGAAAAATATATATTTTGATATATTAAAAGATAAAATACACTGCATTAAAGTGTGTCTTTATGTGTTTTTCTTATTTTTTTAGTTTATCCCATACGTTCATAAGGTAAAGGATACCTTATTGAAAAATCACTCCCTAAAAATATCTCTTAAAATATCAAAAAATTATTATATGTAAATTGTAATAACTAAAAAAAAAAAAAATCAGCTAGAGTAAAATTCATGCGCAGTGGGGGTCTTGTAATGCTCATTTTCGAAAGCCCCAAATGTGTGGTAAACAGATTCCGAACCTTTTGATTGTATTAGAAGTGTATGTATTTAAATATCCAGTAGATTCTAAATTGTAATATATGTGTAAATTGTAATAATTAAAACAAACATAATAAAAATAGAATTAAATAAATAAAATCTCCAAAAAATGGGATGAAAACTCAATAATTTGCCATAATCTCATGACTCAAAGTATTGGTTACTTACAAGCAATACAAAGCCTGCCGTTCTCCTGTAGAATGTGCTCTAGACCTCAGTTGCTTGTATGACAGCTGACTGTTATACTGCTGCTCCTTGATAACTATTACCACCCCTTATAAATATGCACAAGCGTTCTAAAATAGCCTGACTATTTAGGTTGCAAAATTTGACTCCTTTATATTTAATATCTTTAGTTTATCAATGCAAGCTTTGTTTAGGTTGCAAAATTTGACTCCTTTATATTTAATATCTTTAGTTTATCAATGCAAGCTTTGTTTAATGAGTATTTGTACTTGATATGCATGTGCTTGCATAGATATTAATAAAATGTGTTTTTTTGGATCTCTACGAGGAATCGTGCACATTCATAGTCGAAATCTAATGACTTATAAATGTATACAAGCGTTCTGATTACAGCCTAACTGTGTTTAGTTACAAAATTTGGCTCCATTAATATTTAATTGCTTTGCTTTATCAATGCAAGCTTTGTTTAATGAGTATTTGTATGATATGCATGTGCTTGAAATCTCTATGAGGAATCGTGCACATTCATAGTCAAAATCTAATGACTTAAAATAATTTGTTAATGACTTATAAATGTATACAAGCGTTCTGATTACAGCCTAACTGTGTTTAGTTACAAAATTTGGCTCCATTAATATTTAATTGCTTTGCTTTATCAATGCAAGCTTTGTTTAATGAGTATTTGTATGATATGCATGTGCTTGAAATCTCTATGAGGAATCGTGCACATTCATAGTCAAAATCTAATGACTTAAAATAATTTGTTAATGACTTATAAATGTATACAAGCGTTCTGATTACAGCCTAACTGTGTTTAGTTGCAAAATTTGGCTCCATTAATATTTAATTGCTTTGCTTCATCAATGCACGATTAATTTAATTAATGGGCCGGCCGTTGAATTTCGAATTGCACATAATATGCATGTGCCTTGCATTATACATATATAGTCATTATTTGTATTTAAATAAAGTTTTCCTTATTTCACCGAGGTTTCTTAAAAGAAAAATGACTTAAAAATATGGTATTAGTAAAAATCATCAGTTGCTTATTTTATTTTTTAAGTCAGTATCTGTACTATCACATGTCTCTTCTGTCATTAAAATATGCAAGCCAATTCAGGAATATGCTTCCGCATTGCAAAAGAAATTAAATCCAGCCCACCCGCTAAGACTGCTTTTCGAACCTGACCAAAAATTAGCAAAACATTAATTCCTTCACAAAATTTTGAAAAACTAATGATTAGTCAAATTTATGTTTATATTTTTAAAATTAACTAAAACATCTAGATATCATATAACCTTCTTCGTAGATATTAGATGTGACTTTTAAAATAATTGTTGCAATCAATCCGTAAGAGCGTAATACGTAGAGCCACAAATAATCTTGAAGAAACTGATCATGTTGCATTCATGACCAATATTACCACCTCTACATAAGCAATAATAAAAAACTCTCACATGTAGAGCAATGATAGGTACTAAGAGCCTGACTTACCTATATTTGAATGCAGGTTAATATTAAGTTACATGCATGTAACTTAGGAGAATCTTTAAATATATTACCTAAATTAAATTCTTTTATGATCTGGTCTTGTATTGAGCAAAAAATTTGTGGTGATTGGTGATTAATAAATAAATAAATTTATTAAATTATGTTATATTATTGATATAACTCCTATCTCCAAAAATTCGAACTCTGATCACTTTTTTTTTTTATTCAAGGGGGCTCTAAAGGAGCTAACAAGCAATTAAACAAGGATAAGTTATCCCATACATATCATAAGTTATAAACGATCTCACTCCAATAGGAGGGATAGAGAAAAGATGAAAATCAAGACAATGCAAAGTTGGCGAGAAAACCCACAGCGGAGTTAGCTTCACGATAAACATGGTGAAGTGTGACATGCCAATCATGTTGAAGGAGTTCTCTAATGGAGCGGACGAGAGGGGTATACTCATTTGTAGTCTCCTACGACTGTTGTACCAACTGCACCACGCACTGGCTATCAATTTCCACCATAACCCTTCTAATCCCATGTTGCCACGCTGTGTTAAGCCCATGAAAAAGTCCCCAAAACTCTGCTAAGGTAACTGAACAATGCCCAATATTGATGCCAAAACCAACGATCCAAGTGCCATTATGGTCACGAACCAGTCCACCCACGCTAGCTGCACCATTTGACTTAAGAGCCCCATCAATATTAAGCTTGCACCTAGGCTAAGATGGGGCACTCCAGCGAATCCAGCCTTCGATTTTTCTGTGAGTCATGCCTAGAGATGAGGTGTTGAGGCGGTGAATCTCTTCATCTCTGGCCATAATGTCGTTGACTAGGCTCATGCTTCCAATAGGGCCACCTTCAAACTGAAACTGGTTACGCCAGAACCAAAGGTGCCAAATGGCCACCCCAAGGAAAGTGGTCCATTTCAAACCCGAAACCAGCTTCCTTTCGCTAGTTAGATTAGACTAGAGCCATTCCTTTAAAGGTGGATCGAAGAAAAACTGCAGTGCCTCCACAGGAACAAAACGATGCCAAAGCCGTTTCACAACCATGCAGTCCCTGAGCACATGCAACGTATCCTTTACCCCACAACCAAAACACTCACATCCAACATCAGCCAAAATATGTCTCCTAGCTAATTCAGCCTTTGTTTTCAATCGATTGTGTGTAACCAGCCAAAGAAACATGTAGATACTTTGGGGACCCTTCCATGGCCAAACAATATCCCAACTAAAATCCTCCTTTCTATTGTGATAGCTAGAGATGGCATTGAATGCTACCATTATTCAACTCAGCCCAGTGCACTTGATCTTCACCGTTGTTTTGCGAGGGAGGCTGGACCGAAGCAATCCTCAAGAGGATGTGATTGGGAAGTAAATAGCGGAAACTATCCCGCTGCCAGTTACCATGGTCATCTACAAAACCAGCAGCTACCTTGTTTATAATGCCCTTGGGAACCAGAGTAATGGCAAAGAAAATCAGCGCTTGGATTTAATAGCCCAGCAGTCCCGCCAGAACCTAACTCGTCTACCATCATCAAGCGACCAGCGAGCTCTGAACATAGTCTCATGCCATACTTTACCATCAACATAGCTTTGTTCGTTAAATCGAGATTTTTTAGTCCTAAACCTCCACAATCTTTTGGTTGGCAGACCATCTCCCAATTAACAAGGCTGAGTTTTTGCTGCTGGTTAGCGCCACTCCAAATAAACCTCTTGCAAATTTTGTCTAATTCAGCCTTAATACTTACAGGGAGGTTCACATATTGCATAGCATAAATAGGAATAGATTGGATCACAGATTATGCGAGCGTGACTCTGCCCGCTAGGGATAAGTGGGCAGCATTCCATCCCGAGAGCCACTTTTCCACTTTATCGATAATGCTCTGATAAGTGTTCTTGTTAATCCGCGAATGTAGAAGGGGCATTCCGAGATACTTGCCCAGATCATTAGTAAGAGAGTAGCAGAGTGTGAACAATCTTATTAGCCTCCTTTAAATTAACATTTTTAGAGAAGAAGATTCGAGTTTTAGCCTCCTTTAAATTAACATTTAACATTTTTTAAATTAACATTTTAACATTTTTAAATTAATATTTTTACGGATAAGATTTCTGTGGATCAGACGGATTTAACAGATTGGATTAAATTCTGAACACCCTTAGTAGAAGAAGTTTATGATAATAATAATAAAAACAACTTAATTTGAATAGTGGGCAATTAGAGTGTAAGCTAAAATGGAATTATATAAAAAAATCTAGGAAAAAATTTACACAGACATATTATTAGAATTATTACCGCTTGATCCATCAAATTTCACATTTACTAGTAAAGATAAGTGTTGTCCTATTACGAGCAAAAGATACATCAATCTCAATAAATATCATGATATTGAGGGAGTACTAATAAAAGTACCTGAGTAATATATCCAGTTAGTACTGCTCCTTCTCCAGTGGCTTATTAATATAGCCATTATGTTGATGAAATATGTGAATTTTGTGTCCTTTTTTTGTCTTTTTTTGTCTTGTTCGCTTTCAATAATAAAGGTTATGTACTTTCCACTCATCATAATATATCTAGTAGAAGAAGAAAAATTAAACTTTGGATTTCTAAAAAATATTATATTATAATTAATTTCCTGAATTTCGCCAAGATTATATTTTTCGTAACAGTTAATAAAACATAAAGTTGAGCAAATACGAACGTTCAAGATTCAGAATTACTTGCAAACTTCCATCCTGCCAATTATTTCTTGATAAACTACCTACAATTAACAGTAAAAAATTATAACAGTGAATATTATCGGAATTTATTTTTCATGCAAGTTTGCAATTATTCATGTGAGTTCATACGCAGGGGGAAAAAAAGTAAATAAAGGAACATAAATTTCAAGAAAGGACTAGTGGAGAATATTATAAGTTCTATCAGTATTAGTTAGTTAAGAACTAGTTTAAAGGAAAATGACTGCAGATCAAAGTAGTCCTCAGAAAAAGAGCTCATTAGTCTGTCTTCTTTTTAATTCCAAATGCAAATGAAAGAAGCTTGAACATGCATGACGCACAGATTTAAATATTCAAATTATATAAATTATTAGAAAAACTCCAACTACTACATACAAGTGGCTCAAACTGTGAATGCTAAACGAAATTCATATTCCAATTTAATCCTCACAATTAATGTCGTTGTCAAAGAGGTTCAGTAAATTCATACGCAGCTAGTAGCCATTACCTTATTTCACATTTTCTTTTCATCTGCTGCAAGATAGCTGAAGAAGAAAACAATGATGAACTTGGTAATTTTAGACATTTTATCATTATTAGTCCTATTCTGTTTTGCTTTTCTTCATCAAGCTTGCAATCTCCAAGATCAAGACTCTCTATTATCTTTCAAATTCAACGTAATAAAATCAAATTCTCCATTAAATTGGTCTTCTTCTTTTGATTGCTGCTTGTGGGAAGGAGTTGTTTGTGATAAAGATGGATATGTTACCCGTCTTTGGTTGCCCTGGAGAGGCCTTAGCGGCATCATTTCTCCTTCTATTGGCAACCTCACACATCCACATCACCTTAACTTTTCACACTACCACCTGTTTGGACCTATCCTAGCAAGTTCTTTTTCATCCTTGATGTTGAAAAGTTGACAAAATTTGGTGTCAAATTGGCCAAAGTTGGCACCGACCTTAGAGATTTGACACGTGCATGTGGCTAAGCATGCAAAGCTTGAAAAGTTGGCACAAACCCTTAGAAATTTGGATGAAGCATGTGGTTGGAATCGTGGAAATTGGAGCCAAAGGAGTTGGTGAAGCATGTGACAGTTTGATAAATTCACAACAACTTTGACAATTTGGCAAATTGTTGGTGAACGCCGAATTTATAATAGTACAAAATACTTCCTATAAATAGAGGGAGTTTTTCATTTGTTAAGCATCCCAAAATTGTTAAGCTTATAAGTTTATAAGCTTTTGAGAGTTCTGAGAGTGTGAGCAATTAGAATGTGTGTGTGAGAGTACTGGGTGATTTGGGTTCTGGGAAAGTGAGATTTCTTTACTCAAATTTGTACTCAAATAATTGTTAATAATACAATTATTTTTCTCTTGCTCCTGTTAATTACCGAACCACGTAAATTTTATGTCCATTATTTTTCTATAATTATTTGGTGCGCTTGATTCTGCATTCCGCGCACAACAAGTGGTATTAGAGCAGACGGTTCGTACTTGGGGGATACGGTACTGTTCATGTATATGGTACTATTCTCGTACACGGTACTGTTCACGAATAAAGTAGAGACGACCATTTGTACTTGGGAGACAGTCTATTGTAAGTAGTGTATATTTTTGCATGTCTAGGAAAGTTCTGTCAATAAAGGCGATAAGAGTCTAAGGATTCTGATTTTTAATTGGGAACGAGTTCCCGTCCAGTCTCCTGAAAACTTTCCTGGGGCATTAATTCACGTGAAATTAACATTATAAAGACTGTTTTTCAAGTGAAAATAGTTCGTTGAGAAAATGGTAGAAGGTGAAACTTCCAGAATTGGAGAGAGATTTACCGAGACTATTTCAGGAGTCACTTCAAGTGGGATGCAAGATTTGTCAAATCGCTATTTAACACCTGTTATAGGAGGCTAGAAGATCGATGTTGAAAAGTTTGATGGGAAAATCAAATTCGGCATGTGGAGGCGCGAAGTTATGGATGCCCTTATTCAAATCAATCTGGATGTTGTTTTAAAAAATAAAAGACACTTGTATGATGAAGAAATTTGGGATCATATGAATGAAAAAGCATGTGGTCAGATCAGATCTTGTATGACCAAGGAGGTGAAATACTTGGTGAAGGATGAGGAGTGTGCGATGACTTTGTGGCGTACATTGGAGGAGAAGTACTTGTTAAAAAGTCCTGAAAATCGCATTCATGCAATGAGCCAAGTATATGGCTTTCGAATGAAGCCTAGGGTGTCAATGCACGATCATGTCTCAAGATTTGAAAAGTTACTTGCTGATTTGAAGAATCTTGATGAAAATATTAAGGATGAAGTCAAGGCTATGATTTTGTTACACTCACTACCAGAGGAATATAGCCATTTTGTGACTACTTTGATATATGGAAATAGTATGATCGTCTTCAAAGATGTTTACACAGCATTGACTAACTTTGAGATTTGGAATAATGATAAAAATTCTGAACGAGCATCGTCTGAAGCTTTGGTGAGTAGAGATTGGGCAATGGAGAAAAAGAAAAAGCGTGGTGGAAAGAATTCTCGATCCAAATCAAGAAGCAGAAATATAGCTCGAGATAAGTGTGCCTTTTATTATGAAAAAGGCCATTGGAGGAAAGTTTGTCTGAAGGCTCAAAAGAGAGATGGGAAGAAACCAGCAGCAACAAACATGGCACGGAAAGATACAGATGCTGATTATTCACTAAGTATTACTCATGTAGCATATGTGGCTAGTTCAAGCGAGTGGATACTTGATACTGGAGAAACCTATCATTTGTATCCTATTAAGGAATGGTTTATAGATTTTTGTAATTTGGAATCCGGTGCAGTTGTGATGGGGAATAATCAACCTTGTCGCACAATGGGGATAGGAACAATTCGGCTAAAAATGTTTGATGGAATGGTCAGAGAACTCAAAGAGGTTAGATTTCTCAGAGAACAATTCGGTGCACTTGCTCCAGCTAAAGGCTACAAAGTTACCATTGAAGATGGCACAATGAAGTTTACACATGGGGCTATAATGATTCTGCAAGGGATTTGGCGTCACAATTTGTACCATTTGAAGCGAGGTACAACTGATGAAGCAAATGTTGTTGAGGCGCACAATGACACCACCAATCTATGGCATGTACGACTAAGACATGCTGAAGAGAAGTCTTTGGAAACTCTGATGAGGCATGGACTCTTTAAAGGTACCAAAACTTGTAAATTAAATTTCTGTGAGCATTGTATAGTAGGTAAGAAAACAAGGGTCAAGTTTGGTACAACTAATCACGATGCTCGTGAGATCCTTGAATATGTTCATAGTGATGTATATGGGCTAACCAAGACTGCATTAATTGATGGAAGCCATTATTTTGTTACATTTGTTGATGATTTCTCTAGACGTATGTGGGTGTACACCATGCGCACAAATGATGAGGTTCTAGAGATTTTCGTGAAATTGAAGAAATTAATGGAGACTAAAACTAGCAGAAAGATCAAAATATTATCATATGATAATGAAGGTGAATATACTTCTGATCCATTCTTGCAAGTATGCTACAATAAGGGTATTAAAAGACATTTCACAATGAGACATACTCCGCAACAGAACGGTGTGGCTGAAGGTATGAATCGTACTTTACTGGAGAAGGTACAATGTATGTTATCTAATGCGGGTTTAGATAAAAAGTTTTAGGCTGAAGCTGTGAGCTACGCAAGTCACTTAATAAACTGGTTGTCTTCTGTTGCAATTGGAGGTTACACAAGACTATGATTCCCTTCGTATATTCGGGTGTCAAGTTTATTATCATGTCAAAGATAGTAAATTGGACCCTCGTGCTAGAAAAGTTATCTTTGTGAGATAAAGAAAGTTTGTGTGTACTAGAGATGTCCCGTTTGATGAAGCTTCAATGATGAAAGTTTCAATGATGAAAGCTTCAAGTTCTCAGCTGGTGGAGAACATGACCAAAGAGGTATTGCAGTGGGTGGAATTTGATGCAACTCCATATGTACCAGTTAGTTCTACATTAGAGAATGGTTCAACTATGGAGGTGACACCTAGAGTTAAAGAATAGGTTGTTTCTTCTAATGTCCCACAAAATGAAGAAACAATTAATGATGTAGATAATGATGATTTTATAGCAACAAGGAGGCCAAGAAGAGAGATAAAGAAACTCGGATGGCTTACTAAAGATATGGTGGTAGCCTATGCACTTCCAGTTATTAATGATGACATCCCCAACACTTTCAGTGAAGCATTACGCAGTAGCGAAAGTGATCAATAGAATTTAGCCATGGAAGAAGAGATGAAATCTCTCTATCAAAACCAAACTTGGGAACTTGTGGAGTTACCAAAGGGGAAAATGGCTATTGGCAATAAATGGGTCTACACCAAGAAGTAAGGATCTCTAAATCAATCAACTCCTTTATACAAAGCAAGGCTTATTACAAAAGGTTTTGCTAAAAAGGAAGGTATTGACTACAATGAAGTTTTCTCTCCAGTTGTAAAACATACTTCCATTTGTATCCTACTTACCTTAATTGCAGAATATGAGTTAGAGTTGGCTCAATTGGATGTTAAGACGACATTCTTACATGGAGATTTGGAGAAGAAAATCTATATGATTCAGCCTTATGGTTTCAGAGTTGCTGGAAATGAGAATCATGTGTGTAGGTTGATTAAATCTTTTTACAGACTGAAGTAATCGCCAAGGCAATAGTACAAAAGATTTGATCAATTTATACAAGGGCAGAAATTCACCAGAAGTGAACACGATCATTGTATTTACTTCAGAAGACTACTAGATGGAGCTTTCATCTATTTGTTACTCTATGTCGACAATATGCTTATAGTTTTGAAGAATATAGATGAGAGCGAAAGATTAAAAAAGCAGTTGGCTCCTAAGTTCGAGATGAAAGACTTGGGTGATGCACAGAGAATACTTGGGATGAAGATTCGTAGAGACAAGAAGAATGGAAGCGTATGGTTGACTCAAAATTCTTATTTGAAGAATGTGCTAGAAAGATTCGGTATGGATGACAAAACTAAATCGGTATGTACACCTCTAGCTCCTCATTTCAAATTAAGCTCATCTTCATGTCATATATCTTAAGAGGAGTGTGATTACATGGCTCACGTTCCATATGCTAGTGCTGTGGATAGTCTTATTTATGCTATGATATACACAAGGCCCGATATATCTCAAGCAGTGAGCATGGTTAGTAAATACATGCACAATTTGGGTAAAAATCAATGGCTTGTGGTAAAGTGGATTCTTCGATATCTGTATGAGACTGTTGATGTTGAGTTATTGTTCAAGAAGGATTGTGGTCAACAATGTGTTGGGTATTGTGATTCTGATTTCGCTGGAGACCTTGACAAGCGAAGATCAACAACGGGCTACGTATTCACATTGGGTGGAGGACCGGTTAGCTGAAGGTCGATTCTACAATCGAAAATTACTCTATCCACTACAGAAGCAGAGTACATGGCAGCAACTAAAGCTGTAAAGGAAGCTATATGGTTGAAAGGCTTGTTAGGTGATTTGGAAGTAATCCAAGAGAATATTGTGGTCTTTTGTGATAACCAAAGTGCGATATTCCTCGCGAAAAATCAAACATATCATGCTCGGACGAAGCACATAGATGTGAAATATCATTATGTGAGGGAGATTATCGAGGGTGGTGATGTGTTGTTAAAAGATCAATACCAATGATAACCCATCAGATATGTTGACAAAGGTGATTTCTGGAGTTAAGTTTCAACATTGTTTGAAATTAATTCAAATCCTTCGATTGTGTTAAATTATGTCCTTTGGGAATTTTGAACTATTGTTGGCTTAATCCCAAATTTTAGGTACGTAGGCAGTCATAGAGATGCAACCACTTTGAGGATGATAATCCATTGGTAACTCGGCTCAGATTTGGACAAATTTTCGCCGAGGTGGAGAATTGTTGAAAAGTTGAAAAAACTTGGTGACAAATTGGCCAAAGTTGGCACCGACCTTGGAAATTTGACACATGCATGCGACTAAGCATGCAAAGGTTGAAAAGTTGGCACAAACCCTTAGAAATTTGGATGAAGCATGCAGTTGGAATCGTGGAAATTGGAGCCAAAGGAGTTGGTGAAGCATGTGACAGTTTGACAAATTCACAACAACTTGACAATTTGGAAAATTGTTGGTGAACGCCGAATTTGTAATAGTGCAAAATACTTCCTATAAATAAAGGGAGTTTTTCATTTGTTAAGCATCCCAAAATTATTAAGCTTAAGCTTTTGAGAGTTCTGAGAGTGTGAGCAATTGGAGTGTGTGTGTGAGTACTTGGTGTATTTGGGTTCTGGGAAAGTGAGATTTCTTTACTCAAATTTATACTCAAATAATTGTTAATAATACAATTATTTTTCTCTTGCTCCCGTGGATGTAGGTTTAATTACCGAACCACGTAAATTTTGTGTCCATTAATTTTTTATAATTATTTGGTGCGGCTGATTTTGCATTCCGCGCATAACACTTGACTCTGCTTGAAAGTCTAGATTTGAGCTATAATCTTCACTCAAGTGAATTTCCATCGTCTTTGTTGTCCACTCCTATTAAGATTGCAGATTTATCGAGCGATCGTTTCCAGGGTATAATCCCACCAACCCTTTTTCAGAAAACGAGAAATTTGATCAGTTTCAATGTCAACAACAATAGCTTCACTAGGCTGATCCCTTCGTCAGCATGGATTGATTCTTTCTGCTCTGTTGAGGTCCTTTATTTCTCGTAAGGATTTGGAAATTGCACCAGGCTGCAGGTTCTTCGAGCAGGTTACATAACCTGTCAGCTACATGACATTTACAGGCTTCCCTATGACATTTACTCAGCTAAATCAATTGAAAACCTATTCTAACCTGAAAGTAACGTCTCTGGACCCATCAGCAGTGACATAGTTCACCTCACAAGACTCAAGCTTTACGCCAATTAATTAACTGGTTCAATCCCCAAAGATATTGGTAAGCTCACCAACTTGAAATATTTGCTCTTTCATTAAACAATCTTTCTGGTTCTTTGCCTCCATCAATCATGAATTGCAGCAATCTCAACACTTTGAACTTACAAGTCAACCTGTTAGCAGGCAATCTTGAAGGACAACATTTGTCCATGAGGTTCCTGAAAACGTAACTTTTGCGCAGTAAATTTAAAATGGATGGCGGAAGCTCTAGAAATTTCGGATCAACTTCATTTAAAAACGAAAATCAAGAGGAAAGATTGAAGTTTAATTATCTCACTTTTAGTTTCAAAAAAAACTTCGTGAGATGGGAGAAAATGACAGAAAACAGCAAGCTACGAACACTGTCCAAAAAATAGATCACTGCACGAACAACTTCTGTTTTGCCATGATTTGAGATCCTTAAAGCACCCCAATTGTGATGCCTCTAGTCAGTCCACACTTAGAAATGCTCTAGGAGTTCATGAGATTTGGAATCACCAAATTTCGTTTAGAAATGAGAGAGGTAATGAAGAAACATGAATGCTAATTCATGATAATTCATTCCACCAAATAAAGCTACTATTATCTTTTCAATAATGGCACCAAACATTATCATGAGCTAAACCCACTCACTAAGCCAATCTTTATTGAAAGTGATCTTATCACTTCAATAATTTATTTAATCAAATTAATTTGAATAAATAAATAGCTAAATTAATTAAATTGTCTTTAATTAATTAAGCCCATTTTGATCAAATCAAATGGTTAATTGTGGGTTTCTTTTGTGACATGTTCTTATGTCTTTTCCTAATCTATATTAGGTGCAATAAAAGCCAAAAATTCTAAATCTAAATTGGCCTAGAAGTCTATAATCATTTATGAACTATAACATGTCCAAAATAGTCATTTTACAAGCTCAATATTGTACATAATGTTTAATTGAGGATTTGTGAAATTTATTTTGTTCCTTAAATTATTTATGGAATATCTAAATTTTTATCTTAAATCATATTCATCCTTAATGAATTATAATATAAATATCGATTTTCTAGTAACTCATTTTTCATTTCTATTAGGTGCGTGACCTTTTAGATTCTTTATTATAAGGTAGTAGAACTATTTTAATGATAACTCTTTATTCATTAAATGATGGTAAACTCTTTAGTCATCAATTAGAACTTTTCTAATGACCTTAAGATACATTGGTAATACACTTTACCAATAATGATCTTAAGGTTTCTACAAGTCATGAGTGACACCTAGCAATATTTCACAACCACCCAAATAACAAGAATTGTTGGATCTATAGAACCTATTTCATTGTATCTTTATGTCTTGATCTCTTCATCATTCATATCCAGAGAAAAGCACGGCTTATGGTTTAGTGTGTTAAGTATTTATACTTTATCTCAAAATAAATCTAAATGAACTTGGCATGAAAATAAAATTTGAACTCCTTCAAACATATTTCACCTTGGCCAAGGACTTCTCATGCCAATTCATATTATCTCACAGGGACATCCTTTTTGTATATTACAAAGTGATGAATTCCATATTAGCCATACACTTGTCTCCATACATAGCGAACCATGACAGCTATTGCTAGATCTCTTTCTTGATTAGGAATCAATCATTATACTTTCACATATCAAAGATGTATACGTACAAAACCTCTGTGATGCCTCAAGTCTTAAGACCATTACTAGACATAGTGTTTATCACAATGTATAATAAGCCATTAACACTCAAAACCATATGGCTCATTATATTTGGTCAAGTTCAGTAAACTCGTTCTCTCAACAAGTGCCTATGTGTTTGACTTGTATCTCAAGTCAATGATATGAAACTCACCATCCATTTTAGTATCACATACCATAAGGAGTCATAACACATACTAGTGTTTATAGAAATTTATAATGTCCAATTATAAATCCACCACTAGAAACTATTTTAGAAGTATATAGTACAAAGGATACATGTTTCATATTCTCGACAAACTCGAGAATGTGTTCCTTAACTATTTTACTTCTTGAACTATTTTTATTAAATTAATTTATGAATGTTGATAACTTTGCCATTTATAAATATCAAAATGCTATTCAAATACAATAATTCCCTAAAAGTAAATACCATTCGATTGCCCTTTAGGGCATATTACTAACAAATCTTTCAGCCTTTAATTTCTCTATGCTTCCCCAGCTGGGTACAGTTGACCTTGGCAACAATATGTTTTCTTGTGGCTTCCCATCTACTCTTACTTCATGCAGGTTATTGACCGCAGTTAGGGATGGCAAAACATCGGGTCGGGCTCGGGCTTGGCCAAACCCGACCCGACCCAATCAATAAAGAACTAAAGCTCGACCCTAAAAAAACCCTACCTACTTATAGTTAGGGTCGGGTTGGGCCAACAAGCCCGAACCTACCAAAATCATTTTCTAAATGCAGCTGCAACTTGCATTTCCAGATTGCTTAAGATGCTCGTGTGCTGTCCAAGCTGCTCATGTGCTGTCCACATGCCTCAATTAATCAACTCACTCACCTAGCGGCGTCACGGATGATCATGATGGCGGGTCACGATGGCGGATTGGCGGCGAGAAACGCAACAGTGAGACGCGACAACGAGACGCGACGATGAGACGCGGCTGATTGGCTGGCATGCGTCGACAGTCACGATGCTACTGGCTGATTCGGCGGCGGGCTGGGTGGCTGGCTTAGTGGCTTAGGGTTTTTGAGAATTTGAGAGCTGTGCGTGTGTTGTGTCTTGTGTGATGCAGTTATTGCTTGTTTGTGATGTGTGCGTGCCATGCAGCGTGTGTGATGTGTCGAGTTGGCTTTAAGCCATAAATTTGCAAATAGGGTCGGGTCGGGTCGGGTTGGCTTTAAGCCCGACCCTGACCCTAAATTTGTTTGGGCCTTAAAATTGTGGTCCAAACCCGACCCGAAACCCGAAAATTCGGGCCAAAACCCTAACAATTAGGGTCGGATCAATCAGGCTAAAATTATGGCCGGCTAAATTGCCAAGCCTAACCGCAGTCAGGCTGGCCAGTAACCAGCTGCGAGGAGAAATTTCACCCAAAATTGTTAAGATGAAATCTTTGTCTTTCCTCTCGCTTTCTGATAACCATTTAACCAACATTACTAGTGCAGTCAGGAATCTGTTGGGTTGCAAGAACCTCAGTGTTCTTATCCTGTCTAAGAACTTCACAAATGAGGCAATCCCAAATGACGATCACTTAAACTTTCAGATGGACTTCGAGGTTCTGGCTTTAGGTGGTTGCAAACTTACCAGTCAAATTCCACTCTGGCTAGGTAAGCTCAGAGAGCTTCAGGTCTTGGATTTATTAGTAAATCAAATCACAGGATCAATTCCAGGGTGGTTAGGGAACTTGCCAAGATTATTCAACGTATATTTGTCTAATAATCTCCACTCAGGACAATTTCCCAAGGAACTTTGCAGATTACAGGCACTGGCATCAAACCAAATGAACTGGAGCTATCTATAGTTGCCTCTCTCTGGAATTCTTAACACTGCTACTAGTCAACAGTATAATAATCTCTTGAACTTTCCACCAGCAATATTCCTCAGAAATAACAGCCTCACTGGAACTATTCCTATTGAGATTGGTAGACTAAAGTTTGTTCATGTGCTTGATCTTAAGCAACTGCTTCATGCAGGTACCTAACTGCAGTTAGACTGGCTTATAACGAGCCACAAGGACAAATTTCACCTGAAATTGTTATGATGACACCTCTTTCCTTCCTTTCTCTTTCTGGTAACAATTTATCCTACATGACTGGTGCAATAAGGATTCTGACGGGTTGCAAGAATCTTATTGTTCTTATCCTCTCTAGCAACTTCATGAACGAGGCAATGCCAAATTATGATCTCAAGAAAATTTCAGATGTATTACAGAATCTCCAGGCTCCGGATTGTGGTGGTTGAGAGCTTATTGGTCCTTTCCCCCTCTGGCTTTGTAACCTCAGGAAGCTTCAGGTCTTGGGCTTATCAGGAAATCAAATCACAGGTTCAATTCCAAGGTGTGGTTCGGGAAATTACCGAGCCTATTCTATATCGACTTGTCATGTAACAATGTTTCTGGAGTATTTTCCCAAAGAACTTGGCAGACTGCAGGCACATCAATCACATCAGGACCAATTGAATAGTAGATATATGGAGTTGCCTCTCTATATCCTACTGACATGTTAATTAAGAGATGTAATAATCTTGTCGAAAAAGCTCAGGGCACCGTTCCCTTAGCAAATATTACCATGATATAGTAAACGTTAGTATTGTATTTATTTATTAATTAATTTTTTTTAAATTTTCCTTTAGAGCTTTCACTTAATAGAAGTTTTTTATCCTAAGAAGGAAAATAAATAAACTTAAGTTTCAAAGAAAGGAAAAAGAAAAGGCTACAACTATATTAACGATGAATCCTCACCAAACATATTTCAATGATCTCCATGATGGAATCAAATCTTATAGTTTCCATGATTATCGTCAACAAATCTCAATGATTATAGTCTTCATAAATATCAGCTTTGACTTATTAATTTCCAAATTGTATATTGATTATTATTACGTAAATTGCTCCTAAAATATAACTTATCTATAGTCAAACTTTCCATTTTTAATTTACTTCACTTCTGTATATAATGATAAAAAATCATTGAATAAAATTGAAGCTTTTCATTATTCTTTTATCTTTTACAAACAAAATGAATTCTTCATGAATAGAAGAGACTAATATGATTAAAGTTCTTTCCAGTGGTGGAAAAAATATTCAAACCCCTTATATTTTGATTAATTTTATATATGGATAGAATTTCTATTTGATTTTCATATGTCTACCCTTATGTTTTATCAATTTCATATAACAATTGAGCTTTTATTTATTTTCAAAGATATCCCTAAATCAATTATATTATTTTTTCAATTGAAATTGATGACTTATTTTATAAAATGATTCAATTATAGATTTATTGAATAGATTGAAAAAATTATGGGTCTAAAATGTTATTACTGCTTTAATCTATTTTTAAAAAATTCTAATTGAAAAAAAAGTATGTAAATATAATATAACATCGTCACCAATATTAAAAGTACTTGAAAAAAAAATATACTTTTGATATTTTTTATTAGTTACGTTAACTAAGAGGACAAGTTAGAAAATAAAATTTGAATATTTTGAGTTTTTTTTTTAGAAGAATCATTAACATCTAGTTTTTCAAAGAGAGTTAGGGTGCTTAGCAAAGAAATAACGGCACCCAAATACCTTTTTGTTAGGTTGAATTTTGTTTATTATTTAAAACTTTGACTAATAATATTTTATAATTTAAAGATGAATAAATTTTAATTGTTTAATTTATTTAAGCCTTGTAATTAAGTAATTTTCAAAATTCTACTTGCAATTTTTAATTGATTGTAATTACTGTTAACATATATATTTCCATAATGTTGATTTTGATGATAACAAACAAGATTAAGAATGATTAATTGTTTAAGCTCAAATTATTTTCTTTTTAAATAAATCATTATTTTCACATTATAAAGGTTTCATATTTAATGGAAAAATGATGTTATGGAATTAAAGTGTTTTGGACTAAAATAAAAGTATTTTAAAACCTTTGATATTGTTTTAAAATTTCGAATTTGGACCTATTTGAAACTATTTAAATATTTTGGGTCATTCTATAATTTCACCTAGTTTGGGTGAAATCATAATTTCAGAAAGTTTTGGGATTCACAAAGCATTATTTAGAAATTCTGAAAATGAACCTATTTGAAAGATTTCATAACGTTTTGGGCTATAATATAGTTTTATAAAGTTTTGAGGTTAAATTATAATTTTAGAAAATATTTCACTGTAGCAGTTACTGTAGCAAGCGGCTATTCGGATCCTGACAAACGGTAGACCGGATTCGGACAAAATGTTTCTGAAACTTAAATGGCTAACTGGATTTCATAAGCGGAATACCGGATGTTTAGAAATTCAAAATTGTGGCTGTAACGGTAACATTAAGCGGCTAACCGGATGTCCATAAACGGTAAGCCGGTTATGACGAAAATATGCATAATGGCTAGTTTTTTAGCTCAAACTATATAAACTCAAAACCAATTCATTTTTGATAATCTAAGCAAGCATAAACAAGTGCACACAACTTATATTGAGCTTCAAATTCGAAAATCATCATAGATTAAATCTTCATTGAGCTATCATTTGCATATCCACTCTTAAAGAGAGTTTCATTGTTATAATTTTTATTTCTCATCAAATTATGAGTGTACAAGTGTGAGAAACACTTGGGGTGAAGAGATTGGAGAGATAATCTCTTGTTGTAAAGGTTCATTGACACCTTAAAGTTAATTGTAAACGTTTGAAGCCTTGGAAAGGCTCGGATAGTGAAATCCTCAAACCCGGTGTGCTTGGAGGCGTGGAGGTAGGCGGGGATTGCCGAACCACGTAAAAATCATTGAGTTTGCTTTCTCTTCCCTTTGCTAATTTATTATTGTGCTTTCATTGAATTTATTGTTTTCAAATTTATTAAGGCATTATATTGGATTGTTGTGTGGTTTGCTTAGCTTAATTTTTAAAATCTCAATTCACCCCCCTCTTGGGTTGCCTATTTAGTATTTCAATTATATGTGTTGATTTATTTTAGCTTGAAATTCTTAATCGATTTATTAATTCTTATATAATTACATGTTATTATAGGTTGCAATGTTAGATTCGGTAATTGAAAAATAGTATTTTTATATTTGAATTGTCTTTGTTTTCTTTTGTTTTTCTATAATTATTTTTATTTAGCTTACCTATTTATAGAATTTTTTGTGTCTCCCTTATTTGATGTACTTTTTTCTACTTATGAATGTTTATACTCACTTCATAATATAAAATTTTTAGTTTAACCCGGGGTAATATGAAGTTCTAGGTCCACCCCTAGTTCTTTCGGTATTAGTTAAAGGAAGATGACTGCAGGTTAAAGTCGTCACTAGAAAAAGAGCTAAAGAAATAATTATAATTAGGTAGCATTTATTTTTTATATGAAATGTGAATAGTTTTGAAAATTTCTTAAGTTAAAATAACTCTGAATACAAATGTCTGAATGATATTTTTTTTAATATCTGAATATAAGTAACATCTTATTTTTTTTATAAATAAAAAATTTAAAACATGATTATTTGATATTTATGTTCTTATAAATTAAAAAAAATAAGTTTTATAGTTTAGGAAATAAATATATTTAATAGAGATGCTTTTTATTATAATTTTTGAATTATAATATTTACTTCTCATTCAGATAAAAGTGAAAATATTTTATTTTTTCTATTCAGATATAAATGTCTAAAGATTAGCCATAAGTTATAAAAAATAATTTTAGAAAATTTTTGAAATTAATAAAATTTCAAAATTTAGATATTTAATAAGCAAGTCCTTAGTCTTTTTTTTTTAAATTCTAAATTCAAATGAAATCAGCTGAAGATGAATGGCTCTAGGGATGGTAGAAATTAAAGATGAATAAATTTTAATTGTTTAATTTATTTAAGCCTTGTAATTAAGTAATTTTCAAAATTCTACTTGCAATTTTTAATTGATTGTAATTACTGTTAACATATATATTTCCATAATGTTGATTTTGATGATAACAAACAAGATTAAGAATGATTAATTGTTTAAGCTCAAATTATTTTCTTTTTAAATAAATCATTATTTTCACATTATAAAGGTTTCATATTTAATGGAAAAATGATGTTATGGAATTAAAGTGTTTTGGACTAAAATAAAAGTATTTTAAAACCTTTGATATTGTTTTAAAATTTCGAATTTGGACCTATTTGAAACTATTTAAATATTTTGGGTCATTCTATAATTTCACCTAGTTTGGGTGAAATCATAATTTCAGAAAGTTTTGGGATTCACAAAGCATTATTTAGAAATTCTGAAAATGAACCTATTTGAAAGATTTCATAACGTTTTGGGCTATAATATAGTTTTATAAAGTTTTGAGGTTAAATTATAATTTTAGAAAATATTTCACTGTAGCAGTTACTGTAGCAAGCGGCTATTCGGATCCTGACAAACGGTAGACCGGATTCGGACAAAATGTTTCTGAAACTTAAATGGCTAACTGGATTTCATAAGCGGAATACCGGATGTTTAGAAATTCAAAATTGTGGCTGTAACGGTAACATTAAGCGGCTAACCGGATGTCCATAAACGGTAAGCCGGTTATGACGAAAATATGCATAATGGCTAGTTTTTTAGCTCAAACTATATAAACTCAAAACCAATTCATTTTTGATAATCTAAGCAAGCATAAACAAGTGCACACAACTTATATTGAGCTTCAAATTCGAAAATCATCATAGATTAAATCTTCATTGAGCTATCATTTGCATATCCACTCTTAAAGAGAGTTTCATTGTTATAATTTTTATTTCTCATCAAATTATGAGTGTACAAGTGTGAGAAACACTTGGGGTGAAGAGATTGGAGAGATAATCTCTTGTTGTAAAGGTTCATTGACACCTTAAAGTTAATTGTAAACGTTTGAAGCCTTGGAAAGGCTCGGATAGTGAAATCCTCAAACCCGGTGTGCTTGGAGGCGTGGAGGTAGGCGGGGATTGCCGAACCACGTAAAAATCATTGAGTTTGCTTTCTCTTCCCTTTGCTAATTTATTATTGTGCTTTCATTGAATTTATTGTTTTCAAATTTATTAAGGCATTATATTGGATTGTTGTGTGGTTTGCTTAGCTTAATTTTTAAAATCTCAATTCACCCCCCTCTTGGGTTGCCTATTTAGTATTTCAATTATATGTGTTGATTTATTTTAGCTTGAAATTCTTAATCGATTTATTAATTCTTATATAATTACATGTTATTATAGGTTGCAATGTTAGATTCGGTAATTGAAAAATAGTATTTTTATATTTGAATTGTCTTTGTTTTCTTTTGTTTTTCTATAATTATTTTTATTTAGCTTACCTATTTATAGAATTTTTTGTGTCTCCCTTATTTGATGTACTTTTTTCTACTTATGAATGTTTATACTCACTTCATAATATAAAATTTTTAGTTTAACCCGGGGTAATATGAAGTTCTAGGTCCACCCCTAGTTCTTTCGGTATTAGTTAAAGGAAGATGACTGCAGGTTAAAGTCGTCACTAGAAAAAGAGCTAAAGAAATAATTATAATTAGGTAGCATTTATTTTTTATATGAAATGTGAATAGTTTTGAAAATTTCTTAAGTTAAAATAACTCTGAATACAAATGTCTGAATGATATTTTTTTTAATATCTGAATATAAGTAACATCTTATTTTTTTTATAAATAAAAAATTTAAAACATGATTATTTGATATTTATGTTCTTATAAATTAAAAAAAATAAGTTTTATAGTTTAGGAAATAAATATATTTAATAGAGATGCTTTTTATTATAATTTTTGAATTATAATATTTACTTCTCATTCAGATAAAAGTGAAAATATTTTATTTTTTCTATTCAGATATAAATGTCTAAAGATTAGCCATAAGTTATAAAAAATAATTTTAGAAAATTTTTGAAATTAATAAAATTTCAAAATTTAGATATTTAATAAGCAAGTCCTTAGTCTTTTTTTTTTAAATTCTAAATTCAAATGAAATCAGCTGAAGATGAATGGCTCTAGGGATGGTAGAAATCCTCATATGACGGGATTCTAGGGATTTTTTTCCATTCAATTAAGGTACGTGAATGATTTTATACCCAATTTCTTATTTAAAGAATGGACGAGAATGTGGTAAAATCATCATCCCCTTCACATTTCCCCATTTAATTTTTAATTTATTTTTCTAAAATTATTAGTAAATAAATAATAAAATTTAAATTGTAAAATATTAAATATTAGTGTAAATAACAAATATTAAAATATTTATTTAAATAATATAAATATTAATTAATGTAAAGACTTTAAAGTAATTTAGACTTAACTACAACCCAAAGCGCATAATCTCATAAGCCCACAATCCATAAGCAGGAGGAGCAAAAGACTCAAAAGGTAAATATTTTTATTAAAAATATTAATTTAGATATCTATATTTATTTCATTATTGATATAAAAGTATTTTTTTTTATGTTTTTGTTATAGAATTATGAAATTGACAAAGATAATTATTTTGATAATTTATATTTTATAGTGTGATTTTTGTAATGGATTAATATTAATATAAGATATCAGTTATTTACTAATCAAAGATTCTTGAGATCTCTTGTTATTATTCGAGGATTCTCATACCCTCCCCTCAAGGAATTTGGACAGAGATGAGGAGGGGATAAAGATATATGTAAAATATATATTAGGGATAGATACAGAGATATGGGTCTTTCCCTTCCTCTCCCCCATTACCATCCTTCAATGACTCAGATATAAAAAGTCATATATATATATATATATAGAGTGAGAGAGAGTACTTTTCTAACTACTACAAGTGACTCTAAATGTAAATATTTAAAAAAAAAATCATATTCCAATTTTTGTCAATAACGCCGGCAGGGTTCTGAAAATACGCGTGCACACTGCAGTTGGTGGCTATGTTATTTCACATTTTCTTCTCATCTGTTGTAAGATAGCGAAACAGGAAAACAATGATGAACTTGGTAATTTTAGACCATGTATTATTACTACTACTACTACCACTACCACTATTATTATTATTCCTATCCTGCTTTGCTTCTCCTCATCAAGGCAGCAATCTCCAAGAGCAAGACTCTCTCTTGTCTTTAAGAAAAATTCAATGTAATAAATTCATACCCTTCCTTGAATATTGGTCTTCTTCTGTTGAGTGCTGCTTGTGAGAAGGAGTCTTTTGTGACAAAGATGGTCGTGTTGCCCAATAGAGGCCTTCGTGGCATCATTTCTCCCTCTATTGGCAACCTCATACATCTATATCACCTCAAATTGTCACACATTAATGTGAAGTTTAACTTGTTTTTTACCCTCAAAAGTCTTGGTCTCCCCAAATGTTTCTTTCATTTATTTTCAACAAGTTTGAATAGTCAACTGCGGTGGGTAGGGATTTGTTTTGTCATTTTCAGGTTTGGCCCAGAAACCTCAGCATATCTAGTTCGCTCTTTATATCTGATTAATTGAGGAAGAAAAGAAATGTGCTGCTTCACACAGCAAAGAAAAACAATGCCTAAACTAAAACTTCTACACATTATAATAATTATTTTGTCTTGCTTTTCCTCTTTTTGCCAAGCGTGCAACCAAATAGATCAAGACTCTCTTCTGTCTCTCGGCTTCAACATAACTTCTCCTGGATTGAACTGGTCATCTTCCACTGATTGCTGCTTGTGGGAAGGCATCAAATGTGATGCCAATGGTCGAGTCAGTCATCTTTGGCTACCCTGGAAAGGCCTTACCGGCACCATCTCCCTTTCTATCGGGAATCTCACACATCTATCTCACCTCAATCTTTCACACAATCGTCTTTCTGGTGAATTTCCATCATCTTTGTCCTCCAATTATATTAAGATCATAGATTTGTCCAGCAACCACTTCCAGGGAAAAATCCCATCAACCATTTTTCGTCTAACTCAGAATTTGATCACATTTAATGTCAGCAACAATAGTTTCACAGGCCTTATCTCTTGGTCAGCCTGGGTTGACTCTTTCTGCTCCATCAGGCACCTGGATTTGTCCAACAATCGCTTCACTGGCCCGGTTCCTCTGGGACTAGGAAGTTGCTCGAGATTAAAGACTTTTCGAGCAGGTTTCAATTATCTCACAGGATCACTTCCTGATGACATTTACACTGCTACATCTCTTGAACAGCTCTCCTTATCTTTTAATCATATCTCTGGATCCATCAAAAATGGCATCGTCAATCTCACAAGCCTCAGGATTCTTGAGCTTTACTCTAACAGTTTGACCGGGCTGATCCCCCGAGATATTGGCAAGCTCACCAACTTGGAAAGTTTGGTACTTCATAACAACTCTCTGTCTGGTTCTCTGCCTTCGTCTTTGAAAAATTGTATTAATCTCACCATATTGAACTTACAGAGCAATTTCTTTGAAGGAGATATTTCGGTTTTTAACTTCTCAACATTTCTGAAGCTTCGTGTACTTGACCTTGGTAGCAATCTGTTCACCGGTAGCTTGCCAATAACTCTTAATTCGTGCAAGTCACTGACTGCAGTTAACTTGGCAAGAAACCAGCTAGAGGGACAAATCTCACCAGGCATAGTTGCACTGAAATCTTTGTCTTTCCTCTCACTTTCTAACAACTCTTTAACCAATATTACTGGTGCAATCAGAATTTTGATGGACTGCAAGAATCTCAAAGTTCTCATCATCGCTTTGAATTTTATGGATGAAACAATGCCAGATAATGACCACCTAACATCAGCAAATGGATTCAAAAATCTTCAGGTACTGGGTTTAGCTAAATGCAAACTCAAAGGTCAAGTTCCATCCTGGATAGGTAAGCTCAAGAAGCTTCAGGTCTTGGACCTGTCTTTTAATCAACTCACCGGTTCAGTTCCACGGTTTTTAGGAAATATGTCTAGCTTATTCCACATAGACTTTTCTAATAACCTCATATCAGGAGAATTTCCTAAGGAATTTTGTAGGCTGCCGGCACTGACTCCAGAACAGGACAAGAACAAAGCGAATGAAAGTTATCTAGAGCTCTCTCTCTTCAAGGGAAGCAACAATTTTATTGGAGAATATAAAAAAATCTTCAACTTTCCACCAGCAATATACCTGAAAAACAACAGCCTCAGCGGCAGTATCCCTGTTGAGATTGGTCAGTTAAAGTTGCTTCATGTGCTTGACCTCAGTCACAACAACTTTTCCGGCAACATTCCAGATCAAATTTCCCAACTTACTAACTTAGAGAGAATGGATCTCTCTAAAAATCATCTATCTGGTGAAATCCCTGTCTCCCTTAAACTTCTCCATTTCTTGTCTGCCTTCAATGTTGCGGAGAACAATCTTCGAGGATCAATACCTTCAGGAGGTCAGTTTGATACTTTTCCAAGCTCCAGCTTTCGAGGAAATCCAGACCTGTGTGGTGCCATTGTTCAGCGCTCATGTTCTGTTCAACCAAGACCTATTGTTCTTCCTGATTCAAGTGAAGAACTTGGTTATGGACTCATTGCTGGAGCCATTTTTGGATTCATTATCGGGTGCACGGCTGGGATACTGCTTCCCCTTCAAAGGCTAAAATTTCTGGAGCAATTAAGGTACCTTGTACGCCACTGAGAGAGCAACTACAAAAAATATAGCAAACCCAATATTGAATTGAGAAAGACATGATAGCTTCTGTCAAATGTCTTTAGCGTTGATAGGGAATTGATAAGATTAGAGGGGAACAATCTTTTGTTTCCAGTTTCTGGGATGTATGAACAGACCCAAGATATTATGGGATGGCCGTTTAAATTTGTAGAAATTTTCTCTCTTTGTGTTATGAGCTAAGCAAGTTAGCGAAATCATGCAGAGATCATAGCAATTCCCATTTGCTATTAGTACTAAAGGGTTTTTGTAACAGAGATAAGTTCAAGCAGGCTGCTCAGTATGGAAGAAACAAAAGCAACCAAGATCTTTACACTTCAAATCTCTTGAAAACTCTTTCGTTTTAACAGAGAAAAGTAACCTTCGATTTTAAGTCACAAAGAAATTGGACTATCCAGTATTTTTGGTATGGGGACAACTAAATCATTCTTTGCTTGTTTCCTGCGTCCATAATGAGAAGATATACCATTTGATTGCAATCTCACAACCATTGATTTGAATTCTAAACTCGTCAATTTCTGATGACTGCAGCAAAGGTTTTACAGGCCCTACCTTTTCTCTATCTGAATGAATTCTTCCCAATCTCAATAAGACACTGTGACAGTAAAGCGAATCTCCTTACCTCCACTCTCCAGAACTACCAGCAGTGCCATTGTCCACCTCACCAACCTCAGAATTCAAGACCTCTTTCCAACAAACTGATTGGGTTAATTCCAGGTTCATTGCAACAATACAACTTGGTTCTCCGTCTCCAGTAATTCCAGCTTAGCAGACTCAACTCCGACAACAACTTTACTGGCAGCTTCTGCCCCTGCAAGTGTTTCACTAGTTGCTCTAATATAAGTTTGTAACTGCTATGTATCGCTTCATGTTCAAAGAACAACAGCTAAAGTATTTGGTGAGAACCCTCTTGTAATTGGCAGCTAACAGGACCAATTATCCACCTACTTATACTTGATGGTTAGCGATTCGACAGCAAGTAAAGAATTTAATAGAGGATTAAAACAAAGCACAAGAACAAGTTATTGGTTCAGCCACTTGGGCATACATTCACGGGCTAAAATGGCTAGTGTTTTTTATTCAAGCTTTCGAGAACATAGCATAAGAATCACAAAGTTACAAGGACAAGAATGAAACAAATGGCTCTCAAATTAGTTAAGGTCTTCATGAGAAGGACCCAAGTTTGTGCTACAATTATCAGCCCCCGCCACAGCAGTTTCCCAGTGGAAAAAAGTAATTGACTTTAATCAATCAAACTAGCTATCACTGCCACATAAGCAGTCCCCTAACAACCTTGACACATCAGCATTCTCCCTAAGGAACTCAACTAAATTTTTCTAACCAATTTTCAATGAAGAACTTGTGGAAAAATAACAATACTTGTCAGTTGATAGAAAATAATTAGTCGTCAAACTTTCAAAGTATACATCTCCATATATTCAAATCTACAAATGAGGGATGACATAATCCTATTTTTCTGTTTTTTTTAATATTTTTGGCGATTTCTCACTTCTCCACAAGAAAACTTGAAATCTGAGTGACTTCTGATCCTGGGACCTCAAAAAGTAAAACAAAAAATGGCATTACAGAGTATGATATTAGCATAAGAAATGAAACAATTGCAGCTGCGCTACACCTGCCGAAGGAAAAGCTTATGAGAATCAAGTATGAGCATGATTTCAAGCTTTTGCACAAAACGTGTATGCTTAAGAGTTTCTATGCAAAAAATATAAGTCAAAAAAGGAAAAGAGAAAGAAAATCAATTCAATATGATATAAGACCAAGAAAAAAGATCCATCTGAAAAAAAAAAAATTATTGGATTGCAGAAGACCAATTCAACAGTCAAGTCTTCTCCATATAAATTGCTGATACCTAAACCCATATATGATAATCAATCCATTCCTGAATGAGAAAAAATTCAAAATACAACCCACTATTTTATTCAGTAGCAAGACATCATCAAGTTCCAAAAATAACTATTTTTAACTCTCAAGTTTATTTGAACCCTTTCTGAGAAAATAAGAGAAAAATATACACTATTTCCTAAGTTTTAAATTCTCAACAAACAAATTAAAAATGAATATAGTACCTGCAGCTGGTGGACAAATCATCAGTTGTCATACGGAAAAGTCTATCCTCAGAAAGTAAATGTTAATGAAGATTCAAATCTTTAATTTTCTCAGATGACTTCAGGATGTTATTGTCTCTATCACTAGTCATGGAGGTTTTAATATTCTAATGCAACCTGCTATGAACAAGTTAGTCCAAGTGATGCAAGCTCTATATATTTTGTCCCTTCAATTCTTTCTGATATATGACAGCTAAAAATCTGCTGCCAAACACATATAATTAAAAAAAAATTGCCTACCTTAGTCTTGCACTTAGTCTTGCAGCTTTTAATACTATTTCTGTCCTGCTTTGCCTCTCTTTGCCAAGCCTGCAACCCAATAGATCAATACTCTCTTCTGTCTCTTCACCTCAACTTATCTTCTCCTCCATGGAACTGGTCTTCTTCCACCGACTATTGCCTGTGGGAAGGCATCAAATGTGAGGCCAGTGGTTGTGTCAGTCATTTATGGCTACCCTTCAAAGGCTTTAGCGGTACCATCTCCCCTCTATTGGCAACCTCACACATATATCCCATCTCAACCTCTCACACAATTACGTCCATGGTCCTCTTCCCATCAATTCCTTTCACTTCTTAACTCTGCTTGAAATAATTGATTTGAGTTATAACTATCTTTCTGGTGAGCTCACTCTTCCTTGGCTTGGAATCATTCATTCTGCCTCATGAGGCTTCTAGACTTCTCCTACAATGATTTTAGTAGCCAGGTTCCTCCTAGACTTGGAAATTGCTCTAGGCTGAAGTCTTTTCAAGCAGGTTATAGTAATCTTTTGAGATCACTTCCTGATGACATTTATGCTGCTGCATCACTTGAAGAGCCGTCCTTACATTTTAACAAGCTCTCTGGATTTATCAGTAATGACATCATTAACCTCACAAGCCTCCTCGTTCTTGAGCTTTACTCTAAAGAATTGATTGGCTCTATTCCCAGAGATATTGGCAAAATCACCAACTTGAAATATTTGCTTCTTTATAGAAACAATCTGTCTGGTTCCTTGCCCTCATCTATAATGAATTGCACCAATCTCAAAACATTGAATTTAATGGGCAACCTCTTTGCAGGCAATCTTTCAGCCTATAATTTTTCTATGCTTTCCCAGCCGGAAACAATTGACCTCTATATCAATATGTTCACTGGTAGCTTTCTATTGACCCTTACTTCATGCAGGTTGCTGACTGCCCTTAGGCTGGCTTGTAACCAGCTAGAGGGACAAATTCCACCCGAAATAATTAAGCTGAAATCTGTCTTTCCTCTAACTTGCTGAAAGCAAATTAACCAATATCTCTGCTGCAATCAGGATTCTAATGGGTTGCAAGAACCTTAATGTTCTTTTCCTCACCATGAACTTCATGAATGAGGCAACACCAAATTATGATCAAAACAAAATTTCAGAATCTCAGGGCTGTAAGTTTAGCCGGTTGCCAACTCACTGGTCAAGTCCCACTTTGGCTTAGTAAGCTCACAAAGCTTGAAGCTTTGCTCTTATCAGGAAATCCAATCACAGGATCAATTCCAGGGTGGTTTGGAAACTTGCCGAGCCTATTCTATTTCGCCTTGTCCCAAAACAATATTTCAGGAGAATTTCCGAAGGAACTCAGCAGATTGCAGCCACTTGTAATAGAACAGAACAAATTTAACAGGAACAAGCCAGATTTGCCTTTCTTTCTCTTTCCCCATCAAAATTCTCCAAGTCATCAGTATAATAGAATTTTCGGCCTGCGACCAACAATATTCCTGGCAAATAACAGCCTCAGTGGAAGGATCCCAGCAGAGACAGGTCAGTTAAAGTTTCTTAATGTGCTTGACCTCGGCAATAACAACTTCGCTGGCAGCATTCCAAATCAAATTTCTCAACTGACTATCCTAGAAAGATTGGATCTATCTAAAAATCATCTATCTGGTTAAATCCCTGCTTCACTCAGTAGTCTCCATTTCTTGTCATTCTTCAGCACTGCAGAAAATAATTTGCAAGGACCTATACCTTCTGGAGGTCAACTTCATACTTTTCCTCCCTCCAGTTTTGAAGGTAATCCAGAATTTTGCAGTGATATTGCAAATCGGTCATCCACTACTCAACCAAGAACAACTACAAATATTGGTTTACCAAGTAAATCCTCAAATAATATGGATCTTCGTAATGGCCTCATCGCTGGCACTGTTTTCGGTTTTATTATTGGATCTGTAACTGGGATAGTTTATCCTCTTCCTAAGTTAAAGCTGTTGCAGCTCATGCTAAATGAGGGCTGATCCACCATGTGACATCGCACTTATTATGGTACACGATGTCGCACTTGAGAAGCCATGACTGGAGGACCGCCCCATCATGGCTTGTCACATGTGACATTGCGCATGTTAAATAGTGCGCTAGATCAAAATCCTATGCTAGATACATTGAGAGGAAAGCACAAAAAAAGATGTAACGATCCTAATGAAAATTAGGAAAAACGTGCTTGAGGCCTTGAAAAGTTATCAACCATATATAGAACTCACAATTAATCATAAATAAGATCATGTTGTCAAGAAAATAAATATCTCGTGTTTCAAAATGTAAATGCTGTAACATTATCTTAGTAACTCGACATACAGAAAAATCTTAGATACTCGCCCAGTGTATTACACCCTCTCTGCCATATTCTTGGCATGTGTACTCAATGTTTATAGGTTGCACTTTTGGAGCTAATGTCCTATTCAACAACCAATGACCACAACAATAAATTTCTAGCAGAGACCTATCTTGTTGCACGGTATCACTTCTGCAATTTGTTGAAAAATCTCTCTCTAGTTATTATAAACTTGTTGAGATCATAGCAAATCCAGTTTGCTTTCAGTACCAAAGTTCATGGGTTTCTTAACTCTTAACCCATCACACAATAGAAAAACAAATTTAACCATTCTACGCCAGTACAGCTGAAGAAGAAACAAAAGCAAATCAAGATCTTTACACTTCAATGCATCCACATTTCTTTAATGATTTTCTTTCGCTCCAGACAAATTCTATGTTTGTCAAAGAAAAAGTAAACCTTCAGTTTAAGGTCCAGTTGATAGCAACAATATATTGACAGGCCCTGCCTTTCTCCTATCTGGATGAATTCTTATAAATCTCAAGCTACGCAGAGTTGCCTCCCCTAATTTGAGACTAATGCTACTAATCAACAACAAATTAAACTCTTAACCTACCACCAGCAATATTCCCCTTGAACAACCACCTTAATGATATTGTCCCAATTGAAATTGGTTAAATAGAGTTCTTTCATTTGCTTAAGCTCAGCCATAACTTCTCTGGCAAAGTTCTAAATCTTAAGTCTCAAAACCTCTAAATTAGAGAGATTGTATTTCTTTGGAAACCATGTATCCAGTGAAATCTTTGTGTCAATTGTCATACAGTAGTCTCAATTGTAAATTTTCTGATAATAATTTTGAAATATTAACACTTTAGGAGATTAGTTCATACCTTTCTGAGCATCAAATTTTTAAGGAATACAGTGCTCTTGCATGGTAAATCAACAATTTCCTTTACTGTTGTTCCTAGTAATAATTATTCGTGCAGAGTTTGAATGACTGGATACTGTAACTCATTTGTGAGCTAACAATTCTGTAGCATAATAGCAATTTATGTTTCTCAACAACCAAAATAAGAGGATCAAATTGACTTTCAGGTTTTCATGTTTCATCTCCCAATGAAATGGATGCTGGTGAGAAAGTAGAAGATATATCGTCCCAAGATAGAAACAAGAAAAACCAGTCAACTTCAAAGGGTTAGCTTAGACTAAAGTTGCACAAAGTGGACAAAAATGACCAACAAGTCAACAACAAATGACAGAAGCTGCAGGACTAGATCTTTCTGCAAGTAAGTATAGGCCTCACATAATGCGTGAACATGGGTCTAGAGGTAATAACCATATAGTAACTTGCAAGTCAAGGAAGCTAGTAGAGAGATTCTAGCATGTCGAGAGAAAAAATTAGCCATTGATGAAGTGTGCATATAGCTCACTAGTAACTAACAGCTGACTTAATTCAATTTAGGACAATATTAAACTGGTTTCCCAAATATTTTTGCTGCATTACTTTTACTACCGTACGCAAGCATCTTTTTATAAAATATGCAATAAAATTAAAGAAGAAATATATTGCTTCGGCAAAGTGGAAAAGAAGCCTGATGAAAAGTTTTCATCTACTCTGGAAGTACTCTTTGACACCCATGCACGTGACTATCATGATCAAAATATAATAGGGTGTGGTCCTTCATTATGACTTTCAATTTTTAAGAATTTTACAGGCTAGTGAGCATTGGTAGGAAAAAGAAAATAATAACTAAAATTTGAATCCTTTAACAATTGATCTCAAGAAACCTCAAACTCGAATAATGACAAGCATTGCCACGATCTATAATACAACCATAAATTTTCTATGATTTTGCTACTGTAAAATAACTAACTCCGATTATGAGACTGAAAATATCAGGAACAAAATGTTTCAAACCTTCGATGTAGTGACACCCCACTGGAGCCCATTACTCTCTCCGATACCCCTGTGAGTGTAATAAACAAGGTTGCGAGTAAAAAACATTAATAAAAGGAACTGCAAGTCTGAATCACCAACGCAAAAAGCAACTTAGCAGCGATGCCAGCTTTATTCACTGAGAAAAAGACAATTCAATATATTTACATTTAAATGCATGGAAGTAGCACAACTTTATTTTTTATTTTTTATTTTTTTGTGTGTATATATATATTTCGACAGAGATATCGTACATGGTCCAGTTTTACTGACAAGATGGGAAAAAAGATAAAAATTTTCACAAACTCTTCTCTTGCCCCATCTTATCAAAAGCAAAACTGAGTTTACGATTTCCTCTTGTGTACTTCACTTGCATCAATGAGTCTTCAATCCACCCCTAATTTTTGTTACAGTCTGTAGCATTAAAACTTCATACAACAAAGTTAAATCTGTCATACATGGTTTGGTCTACACTCAGAACTCTTAAAATGATGTCTGTGGCTATTCTCTACATATACCAAGCCAATACCAAGCAGAATGCAGCTTCTTCATTCAAGAACCTCGAACAATCCATTTTCTGAACAAGCACTGAATCAACTCTAGGTCTTCTGTGGACCGTGAATAGGGGTTATGATTTAACATCCATTTAGGCACTATACCAGTTCTAAAAAATTATGATCTTTCATCATTACCTTAGCATGTCTCCAGTATGCAATTGCAGCCCACTCAATGCAGGTGAGATGCCAAAAGTGCTATCATCACCATAGAATGAAGGATGCCCAAGAGGCATTGGCCGATCAGGAAGTGGTGGAACTTCGATGTCCCCCTCCAACATTTTCAGAGCATCTGAAATGGTAGGCCTCAAAGCCACCATAACATGAGCACACAAAATCCCAACCAAGACAAATCTCTCCATTATTGCCTTAGGATTCAAACTCAAAAAATCATCCTCTTTCAACAAAGACGGATCCAAAGCCTGCCATACTTTTCCAGCTTTCACTAATGACCAAACCCAATCTGTTATCAAGCATGCACGTGGAGATCCTGATGTTGACAAATCAAGAGCCTTTCGTCCACACATTATCTCCAAAATAACCACCCCAAAGCTATAAACATCACTCTTCTCAGTCAATTGCCCATAAAGAGCATATTCAGGTGCCAAGTACCCATGAGTTCCTGCCACTCTTGTAGTAAGGTGAGACTGCCCTTCCCTGCTTTGTTTTGCAAGACCAAAATCTGCTACTCTTGCTCTCATGTCTGCATCTAACAGGATATTCGTGGCCTTAATATCTCTATGATAAATTGCAGGTTTCACTCCATAGTGCAAATAAGCTAACCCCTTTGCCACATCTAATATTATATTCTTCCTTTGAGGCCAAGTCAATGGCCTCTTAGCAACTCCACTTCCATCATTGAAAGAAGGGAATAAATGGTCATCAACATTTCCGTTGGGCATGTAATCATAAACAAGATATCTCTCGCTCCCTCTCTCATTATCCCCGTCAACCACACAGCATCCTCTAAGAGGCACAAGATTCCTATGCTTCAAATTGTTAATAATCTCAACCTCATTACAGAACTCTGCATCACCTTGAAAATCAGACTCAATTACCTTTTTAACAGCTACCGTTGTCCCATCTTGTAGAATCCCCTTGTAAACAAGACCAAAGCCACCTCTCCCAATAAAATTCTTTTGCGAGAATTTATCAGTTGCTCTCTCAAGATCCTGAATCTTGAACCAAATTGAACCAGTATTAGGCCTCAATTTCGGCCTAGAACTTTGTCCCTCTAAACTAGAAGAGGAATCTAAACCCGAACCATAAAATCTCTTCCTCCACTTTTTATCCCACCAAAAATACAAACCCAACAAAGCAAACATGACAAAAATTGCCACCCCAGCTCCGGTCAAGCCAAAAACAAGAGCTGAATGTCTCTTATTTGAAGACTTCATGGGGGACATCAATGACAAACCAAAAATACATGATAAAGCTCCATTACTTTCAGGACCAAACTCATTAACGATACCAGCAGCATAAAGAATTGTAAAGTAAAAACAATCAGTGGCATGACTCGTATTACCATCAACAGCAATCAGCTGACTCTGAACTTTAAACCCAGCAGCAACACAAGAATCACAAGCTGAAAGATCAGTTAAATCAGACTTACAGGACGAGTCCAGCTGAGTTGACCCACCAAGCTTGCTCTTCCAATCCTGTAATGACTCAATACTTGCACATTTATTACGGCTGGTCACAAAGTGAAAAGGGTCTAAGCAATAAGACACCAACTTATCAGACAAAGAGAAAGCTGACAGCTTTGTCTGAAAATCCCGTAAACAAGAAACAGATGTGGGCAAATTTGGAAGTCGAAAAAAAGTAGTTTCTTTGAGATGCTGGGCAAAAGCAACCCCATAGAGAGACAATAAACTTAGGCAACATGGGTTCTTGTTGTTTCTGATATTGGTGCTGTTGGCTTCATAATTTTCGCAACTTGTTTTGTTCCATGGGATTCTCAAAACATAATTCAGGTCTATTGGACATGCTGTAGAATCATTTTTAGATGATGGAGAGGTGGCAGAGGTGATGAAAGAGAAAGCTGACAAAGAAAGAAGAGACACAATTTGAAGCAAATGAAGGCTCTTCATTTGTCTCCTTTTTGCCAAGTTTTGCGAGCTCCAAAGTTGATAAATAAAGAGAGAAACGAAATGGGAAAGGGCAATTGAGGATTCTGAGTCGTCTTTGATGCCACAGGATGTATTGGCAATGGGTTGGTCTTGCTTGTTTTATTATGAACGGCTGATTTTCTGCAAGTTAGTAAGAAACCTCACTCTCAGAGTATTGCGCGTTTGCTAGACGCTCGATTGTGGAGGAAGAAAAGGGATTTTATAGTCATGGAGCTGTAAATAAATCATTTATGAGACTGACACAACAATATTTGAACAAATTAAAAAAAAGTGTTAAATAAATTCTTAATTTATTTTTTATTCTTTTACTTTTTAAGATTAGACTCAGCTGATGAGTTAAAGAAAATTAATTAAAAATCAACTAATTAAATTCTTAAGTACATAAAAATATAGGGCACGACTATCTTACAGAATATCTTATGACTTTTGCAAGGTACGTTTATCCAACATAAATAAAATTGAGGTGAGTTTAGGTGGGTGATACTCTATTTTAATTCTTAAATTTCAACAATAATTAAGAAAATTCTAAAAAACTTCAAGATTAAACCTAAGAAAAAGAGTCAAGAGATTTTTTTTTTTACTTTCATTAGAACCATTACAAAAATAAACGAAATAAATATATTTATTTAAAAAAAAGTAAGAAAAATATATTTGATATATTAAAAATATTAAGATAATTATACATAACATTCACAATGATTTATAAAATTTATATTTTTTATTTACAATATCTTTTTTAATTATGTCTAGATTAGTATAAATCTTAAATTAATTTTTTTATTTGATAGATTTTAGTATTAATAAAATTTTTCGGGTAGACTACTAATAACTTGATATTTAAAATATTTTTTATTATATAATTAACTTCTATTATTTATGTTGTTCTATTAATTATACTTCTTGCAATATTTTATTTGTATCAAATGCTATTTATTTATTATTTTTGTCTTATTGCTATATTTATATTTATTTGAGCTATTATAATCAAATGATATAATAGTTATTTATGAAATTAAGTGGATTATGTGTGACTATTTAAGTAAACTTTAAGAGGTATGGGCAGCCTTTTCTGAAAAATTATTGACAAAGTTTAAATTTATTTTTTATTTTTTTATTTCTTCAAGATTTGAACTTGGAGATCAATAAAAAAATTTATTTGAAAATGAAAAAAAAATTATGTTGCAACTGTGGTATAGTACTACAGTTACAACCAGCTATTGAATTTATAATTATACAGTTACATTAACTGAATTTAATGGCTAAAAATAACTATGCTACCATACTATAGTTATAACATAATTGAACCCTTGAAAATGACTGGATCAAATCCTTTTAATTACAAATAAGATAAAAATATGTCTTGTTACTTATTAAGAATTGGAGATAACTTAACAAACTATGATTGACATCTATCAATAATTGTGCATTTGTTAACTTGGTCAAACAGTGAATTTATGAGCAATTCTTTGCGCTAAGATTTTAGATGGAAGATGTATCACACGCGCGAAAATCGCGAGGCTAAATGATTGTGTAAATGCTGACAAAGTGCAGATGTTGATAATGCGGACTCAGTGGAGTGAAAGATTCATTCAATCTGGGCAAACTTAAGACGGCCGCTTGTTAAACTTATTTATTTTTGTAAAATAAGTGAATTAAATTTCTTCTAAACCTTAATGCTCATTTATTTAGACTAAATTAATGCTTCAACAAATAAAAAGTTCTTTGATTAATTTTTATTCCTCTTTAAAAATAAAAATACCTGATTTACTTAAAATAAGTTATTAAGCTATGTTCTAGCTCGCTTAAAATGACATATTTGTCTCAATAATATAAGATTGATAAGTTGTAACACAATTTAATAACTTAACACGAAATTAGCTGGATTATAATGACCGGAGATTATACAATTAATAAATTTATCATATTCATGTCAATATATTACTAATAGTGTTAATTTCAATTTTAGAGTTTTCGATAGACAAATCTATTTACGACGGAATTGAATTTTGAATAATTAAAATATTGAGACACGTATGATCTAATAAAATTGTATTTTATTTTCAATATCTAAAAAATTATTTTAGTTATATTTGAACTGATTTGATATAATTACTAAATTAATGGTGCACGATAAATTTATTAAATGGTCGATCTTATCCTTACATTTTGGTATTGATATGTCAAATTGTGAGGCCACAATTACCCGAAAAAACAACTTGAATTCTCAAGTTTAACTGTGTACAATAACTTTAATTAGAATAAGAGCACTGAAATTTGAACATTATGATAAAAAAAAAAAGAGTACTATTTGGATTACAATATCAATTTAGCACATAAATAGACAACATTATATTTGTCGTAATAATATTTTACTGGTGATCAAATATGCCACATTTATTTATATGTTAGAAAAAAATATTCATCCTCGCATTTGATAATACATATGTCAAAAACACATACGCAAGACAAAAATAGTTTGTATTTGAAGTTTTATAATTTTATCTTATGTACAATTATTAATCAAATCTTTCTTCAATACTAGTGTGCGCAAAATTCAAACTTGAATTTATTGCACCTTCCAAAAACTTTACAAATAGATATAGCTCTACTACTTTTTAAATTAATGATGAGAAAAAAAAATATCAAGATCATAGTCAAAATTGTATCTTTTCTAGCTTTGAAAAATATTAGTTAAGTGAGAAACTTATCCTATGTTGTCCTTTTATTGTGTACACGTAGTTATTACTTTTAGCTTTCTAAGTTGATCCTATAAAATAAAATAAAATAAAAAAACTTTCTAAGTTGATGGAGACCTTTTCAACAATGTTGACGCGTAGAAACTCATGGAAATGGAAACCAACATCATTGTCTTCTTTTATTGGGGCTTCGGATCTTCTTTGACCATTAATTGATGGCATAATCCTACGTAATCATTGCATCATTACAGAATTATTGGTTTAATTAAATATACCTATGCTTTAGAACCTTTAAGCCCTTTATCTCTCAATATTTTAATTCTCAAGAGGCCTCTTTATTTTCCGTATACTCCGGATGAGAGCTATGAATCTTGTGCGGATTCTTCACACACTCCCAATTAACTGGGAGGTAGATGTTTTGACACTAGAATTTACTGCAGAAAAAATGGAGTCATGTTTGGCTTGAGTGTGATTCAACGGCATAAATTAATATAATAAATGACTACACATTCTTGATAAGTTTTCATTTCATCAGGCGATATATATAAATTTTTTATTTCAAGTTTTAAATATAGATTTAAGTAGTATTTTGTTTTTGTTATTTTTTTTATTTGAAATTTAAATACGTTTGAATTTAAATATCTAAGTGACATTATTTGTTTTTTTTATTTTAATTTATAAAAAACTTAAATATGACTATATGACATTTATATTCTTATAAATCAAAACAAAAAAAATAGTTGATTTTATAGTTTAAAAAATATATTTTATAGAGATATTTGAGAATATAATATTTATTTATTATTTTCAGAATATAATATTTACTTTTTATTCAACATTTTTTTATTTAGATAAAAGTCACAAAATTTTATTTTTTCTATTTAGAAAAAAGTCTGAAAACCGAACATAAATTATATATATTTTTTTTAAAAAGTCTAAAATTAATAAAATTAAAAACTTCATATGTTTAACAAATAACTCCGGAGTGTTTTTGATTGACTATTAGACTAAAGTGGCGTTTGTTTTTTTGTCTGAAATCTGAATAGACCTGAATTAGTCTGAATTCTGAATAGATCTGAATGTCTGAGTCTGAATATTATGTTTGTTTTTTCGTCTAAATCTAAGAAAATAAGTATTAAGTTGTTTGTTTTTTTCAACTTAAAAAGCTAAAAATATGTACTTTTACATTTGTCTCCTTATTAAATTTGAATGTCAAATAAATAATATATTAAATACCACAATATTTTAACGTTTATAAGTAAAACTATATTCAAGTGAATACATAATTATTTTAGAATTTTAATCTATAAAATATCATAAATTTTAAATTTTATCGTATATAATATAAGAAAGAAAAAACACGGATATTTTTATGTAGGGTAAATGTCTATGGGTGGGTGAGTTTGGGATAGACATGAAAAAATAAATTATAAAGTAAGAATATTTTTAACATTAGTAAGTAATTGACTTAATTGAGATTTCTCCATTAAGTAAAAAGCAAAAAAAAATTGGCTTATTTTATTAAGTCAAAATTATCTAAAAAGTCTCATTAAGTTATAAAAACAAACACCTCTAATTAACTTAATTAATTAAGTTAAGTCACTTTAAGTCATTAAGTTAAAAAAAAACGCCACCTAAATTTATAATTATTTAGTGCGTTTATTAGTGAAGTTATATTCGTAATTTTATTAATAATATAGGAATAAATTGGACAATGAATAATTATTTTTTAATATGCTATAAGAGTATAATGGTAATTACACTTTAAAATTATAATTTACTGTTAACAAATGGGGGTCTGAGTGTCTTTTTTGAAACCTTAGGGAGTTTTATGTCCCTTATTCAAACATTGGGGGTTTCTGTGTCTTTTTCCCTAAACATATTTTATATTCTTTACATATGTTGAAAATTGATATCTATTAAACGGTATAAAAAAAATGTCAAGAAACAAAAATACAACCTGCTACAATTTACTCTTTTAATTTATCTCTCCTAGGGGCAGCTTTCATCTCTTTCTGTCTAATTGTTCACTAGGGTGATGCTCGTTGTAGAGGACATCGATCCTTTAAGAAATTATGTTTGATGTCAATTTAGGAATCATGATCTATTGCAGGATCTCGTATTAGGACCGTTGGATTCAAACCTAATAATTAATTTTTTATTTTTTTTTAATTTCAGATAATGGTGGGGCCACTATCTAAAATCAAAAAGGGAAAAAAATAAAAGTAACTATTAGCATTAGAGCTGGCAAAATTTAACATTATTTGATACGAATACGACATAAATAAATGGGTATGGGTTGTCAAATTTAATACGATTATTAAATGGGTCGGGTCCAGGTCAACATGATTTTTTTCCGTGTCGGATTAGGGTTAAAATTCTTGACTCATTTACCCGATCAATNTATATATATATATATATATAATTAAAACCTCAATAGTGTAAATGTGTAATATATTAGTAGATATGTATATTTTATAATATTAATAAATTATGTATGTATGTATATATGTATATATGTATGTACATACGTATGTATGATAATGTGAAAATATTTGATGTAACTTTTGTTCAATATATAGATATTAAATGGGTTATTGGATAACCCGATTATTTTTTCGTGTCGGGTTTAGATGTCAATATTTTGACACGATTATTAAATGGGTCGAGTTTGGGTCCACCTAAATTTGACACGACACGAACATGACCCGATGACCCGTTTTGTCAGCTCTAATTAGCATACAATCTAAGGGCCCAAGCAGAATCTCGAATTTTTTTTTTAAATAAGGGATCAGCATAAGACAAACATTCTAACTTCTAAATGGTGTTCATGAAAACAATAATTGAGAATGAGAATGATATTTTTTAGAATAAAATTACAATTTGCATCATTTTGCATAATTAGTCTTTTAGCTCTCACAACAAAAAAAAAATGTGTTTAGTATTATTTTTTAAAATGAGTAGTCGGAACTTAGTTGAAGTAAAAAATAATATAAATTGTGTGAGATAAAATTAGGATGTATTGAATTTAATGAAGTGTGGGCTCTAATATATTTTTCTTATTATAAATGTGTTTTAAAAATAATGAAAATTTTCTTTTTTAAAGAAAAATAAATTTTAATTGTAACTTGAAATAGAGGGTCCAGCTATGGTGCAACTGGGTATCATATTACATCTGCACCTATCCATTGAATCCAATTATGATGAAAGATCCAATAGTTAGGTGCAGCTGTAGTATGGTACTACAGTTGTATCATAGCTAAATCTCTTGAAATATGATAACTTCTATTTTAAAAAATAAGTTTAAGAGAACATGTCACCAAAATCTATATTAGACAAATGTATTCTTCACTATTTTCTATTTTCAAAAATAAAACACACAAAATAAAAATGCAACCAAACTCACCCGTTTCTTTACATACATCCTTCTATATTTTATAAAGGTAGATTTGGTTTTCCTCCATCTAGTTCTAGATTGTAGATTTATGGTAGTTATTGGGTTTTTTTTTTTGGCTGTGGCTTTTGAGGTTTTTTTAATTTTATCTATCAATAATTTATTTTTAATAAAAAGATCTAAGTATGTAACTTTTAGATTTGGAGAACTGCAAACACAATTGTCTGTACATTTGGTAAAAATATTTTTCAATGATATTGAGTGTGCCAATTTAATTCCAAGTACATCAGAACCATTTCATTGGTTCACCTATTGTGATGGATTACTTGTAAATTTATTTATATATCTGTCATAGACTTATCATTTTAAATTTGTAATAATCTACTCTATAATTAATTTTGCGATGAAATAATATGTTGCTTGTTCAGAAAATACATAATATAAAATGTACAATAAATTTGACTAGAAGCATCTTGCACATGTTAACACATGTCTTCTAGACGACATAATTTAATACATACATGTAAAAGATATTTAAAACCATAGAAATTTCTTTCTTCTTTTTTTTTTTTCCATCAACGCTCAAGCGACTATAAAGAATTAGCGGTTATATACTCAATCCTTTCCCTCAACAATGAAGCAAGCTAAATGAGTAGTTGGTTTTTATTATAATATTAAGGAAAATTATCAGTCATATATTCTTAAATGATACTCGTATCAAACGTGTGTGAATACTTTTTAAGTGTATCACTCGTATACTCTAAGTTGACAAAACACTTCTGCCGTCCACCAATCCGTTACTTTCTGTTAGAAAGTTAACAGAATTGTGGCAAATTGACTATTTCGCTATTGAAACTTGTGGAAAAGTCACTTGTTTTCTATCCTATTTTTAAGGAAAAAAGATAAGGATAGAAAAGAAATAAGATAGGGATAGAATTTCAGTTTTTTAGATAGAGTTTGTTTCCTAGTTTCTTGGTCTGCAGTTAGTTGTTTACTTTCCTACTCTAGCACATTATGTAGTTTAGAATCTATATATATGTATTGTGTAACCCTATTGTAAAAATAAGAAAATGAGATACATATTTCTTCAATAGTTTTCTCATGGTATCAGAGCAGCTCTTTGATTCTTGGATTTAGTTTTCAATTTTATTTGAATACCAATGTCAAAGTATAGCGAGCAAGAAACTTCTGAGTTGTCTTCAGAGCAATTTCAACGGCATCTACAACCATCAAGTTATGTTTCTAATGATAGTCCATCACTTCAGATCACAATCCATAAATTGAATGGTCAAAATTTTCTTCAGTGGTCTTAATCTGTGAAGATGTTTATCAGAGGTAAAGGAAAGATTGGTTACCTTACTGGTTCAATTAAAGAACCAACTGAAGAAGACCCTAAGTTTCAAACTTGGGATGCTGACAACTCAATGATCATGTCATGGTTAGTGAATTCAATGGAATCGGAGATAGGTCAAACTTACTTGTTCTTGCCAACAGCAAAGGATTTGTGGGATGCTGTCACCGAGACCTATTCTGATTTGGGAAATTCTGCTCAGATTTATGATCTGAAAACCAGAATTCGAGAAACCAAACAAGGTAGTCAAGGAGTGACTAAATACTACAATATTTTGAAGGGCTTATGGCAAGAGTTAGATCAGTACTATGATGGCGAGTGGGAATGTGCTGCTGATAGTGCTAAATACAAGAAGATGTTAGAAAAAGAGCGTGTATTTGAATTCTTAGCAGGTTTGAGTTCAGACCTTGATGAAGTCCGTGGGCGAGTACTTGGCAAGGAACCTCTTCCTTCTACCAGGGAAGTGTTTTCTTATGTAAGAAGAGAGGAAAGTAGAAAGAATGTGATGATGGGAGGTTCTTCAGCAGAGAACTCAGCCTTGATCTCTGTTACACCAGAAGCTCCACTGATTGGGGGAACAAAAAACCTGAAGAAGAGTGATGAGAAGGACAAAGTTTGGTGTGATTATTGTCACAAGCCAAGACATACCAGAGATGCATGTTGGAAGCTTCATGGAAAACCTCCAAATCTGAAAAACAATAAATTTTCTGGTAAACATAGTCGAGGTTTTCAAGTTTTTGGGGAGAATCAGCCGACAATCAACACTGGAGAATCCGAATCTCAACTCTTCACTAAAGAGCAGTTAGAGCAACTGTACAGGTTTCTTAATCAGTCACAATCTCTCCCAAATCCTTCATCTTCTAGTTCTTTAGCCCAGAAAGGTAATAATTTCACTGCTTTAGGAGTTGTTTATGAGAAAAAAGATCCATGGATCATCGATTCAGGAGCAACCGATCATATGACCAGCCATTCTAAATTATTTTCTTCATATATTCCATGTTCTGGTAGTCAAAAAATTAAAATTGCTGATGGTTCACTATCTTCTGTAGCAGGAAAAGGATCTATTCCTATCTCCACAAATTTGGTGTTAACATCTGTTCTTCATGTTCCTAATTTGTCTTGTAATCTTTTATCTGTTAGCAAAATTACCAAGGATCTTCATTGCATTGCTAAATTCTCTCCTTCCTATTGTGAATTTCAGGACCTGTGTTCGGGGAAGAAGATTGGCAGTGCTAGAGAGGTAGATGGTTTGTACTACTTCGAGGTGGATGTTAGTTTGTGTGGAGAAGCTCAGGCAGCAAATAATGAACTAACTTACTCTATTGAAGATGAAATAATGTTGTGGCATCGCCGATTAGGTCATCCTAGTTTTTCTTATTTACAACATTTGTTTCCTTTGCTGTTCAAGAATAAAAATCCTTCTTTGTTTCAGTGTGAAATTTGTGTATTATCCAAACATCATCGTGCATCTTTTCCTTCACAGCCGTATAAAAAATCTGCACCCTTTTTCTCTCATACACAGTGATATTTGGGGACCTTCTCGTGTTACAAACATTTCGGGGGCTAAATGGTTCATAACTTTTATTGATGACCACACTCGTGTTTGTTGGGTGTACTTACTTAAAGAAAAATCAGAAACTGCAACAGTTTTTAAAACCTTTCATACCATGATTCAAACACAATGTCAAGCAAAAATCCAAGTCTTTAGAACTGACAATGGGAGAGAATATTTTTCTACTGCCCTTGGTCATTATTTCATGGAAAATGGCATTGTGCACCAATCCTCTTATGTAGATACTCCTCAGCAAAATGGTATTGCTGAACGGAAAAATCGACACTTGTTAGAAGTTGCACGCTCTCTTATGTTCACAAATAGGGTGCCAAAACAGTTTTGGGGTGAAGCCATTCTCACAGCATCATACTTGATAAATCGTATGCCTACCCGAATCTTTAATTTTCAGTCTCCATTAAATGTTTTCACAAAATTCTATCCTTCCGCTAAGTTTTTCACATCTTTACCACCCAAGATTTTTGGGTGCATTGCTTTTGTTCACGTTCATACACAGAACAGGAGCAAACTTGATCCTAGAGCTTAAAAATGTGTATTTCTTGGCCATTCTCCTACTCAAAAAGGCTACAAATGTTACGATCCATTGTCTAAAAAATTCTTCGTCACAATGGATGTCACATTTTTTTAAAATAGATCTTTCTTTCCCAAAACTTCTCTTCAGGGGGAGAATCATACTCAGGAAGATCATTTTTGGGAATTATCTCTTCCAATGCCTATTATGTCTTGTGTACCTTCTGTTCCTTCTACAATGCCATCAATTGTGAATAATGAAAAATCATTAGAGAGAGTTCCAGAACCAGAGCTTCAAGTCTACACACGACGGAATTCGAAAAGGTTAAATCATCATTCCTCTCCTCACTGCCAAGACTCGGATCCAAACACATGCAACTTGGAACTTGCAGGTAACATTCATTCTAATCCTATTTCAGAATCTGTTTTAGAAACTACAAATGATCTAGATGTTCCAATTGCACTACGAAAAGGAACTAGGTCTTGTACTCTTCATCCAATTTCTAAGTATGTGTCATATCATAGATTATCTCCATCTTTTAGAGCTTTTGCAGCTAACCTGTCTGTCATAGCAATTCCAAAATCTGTACAAGATGCTCTTTCTATTCCAGAATGGAGAGATGCTGTGTATGCAGAGATGAGAGATTTAGAAAAAAACAAAACTTGGGAACTAGTCAAATTACCAGAAGGAAAAAAACTAGTGGGTTGCAAGTGGGTTTTTACAGTTAAATACAGAGCAGATGGGTCACTTGAGCGGTACAAAGCTAGGCTTGTCGCGAAAGGTTTTACACAAACATATGGCATTGACTACCAAGAAACATTTGCTCCCGTGGCAAAGATGAATTCCATTCGGGTTTTGTTGTCTCTTGCAGCAAGCTTAGGATGGCAACTACAATAGTTAGATGTTAAGAATGTGTTTCTTAATGGAGAGCTTGAAGAAGAGGTATATATGGATATACCACCAGGTTTTGAGAATGAATATGGTATTGAAAAAGTGTGCAAGTTGAAGAGATCACTTTACGGCTTAAAACAATCTCCTCGTGCTTGGTGTGACAGATTTACCAAATCTGTTCATAGCTTTGGATATTTACAGAGTCAAGCAGATCATATAATGTTTTTTAAACACTTCACTGATGGTAGTGTTGTGATCCTCATTGTATATGTAGACGATATCATCTTGACTGGAATCAATGTAATAGAAATGGAAAATCTCAAGAAGGTTCTTGCTAGAGAATTTGAGATGAAGGACCTTGGACCCTTAAGATATTTTTTGGGCATGGAAATTGCAAGATCCAGTAAAGGCATTTTTGTTTCTCAAAGGAAATATACTTTAGACTTACTCAAGGAAACTGGCATGTTGGGATGCAAACCTGGAGACACTCCTATTGATCCTTATCACAAATTGGGATATGCAATTGAAGGAAAATCAGTGGATAGAGAAAGTTACCAAAGGTTGGTTGGTAAGTTGATATACTTGTCTCATACTAGGCCAGACATAGCCTTTGCAGTAAGTGTTATTAGTCAATTTATGCACTCTCCATGTAAAAAGCACTTAGAAGCTGTTTACAAGGTTCTCAAGTACTTGAAAAAAACTCCAGGAAAAGGCCTGCTATTCAAGAAAAATAACAATCTGCACGTTGAAGTATATACTGATGCAGATTGGGCTGGATCTGTTATTGATAGAAGGTCAACTTCAGGGTATTGCACATTTGTGGGAGGAAACTTGGTAACTTGGAGGAGTAAGAAGCAATCAGTGGTTGCAAGAAGCAGTGCTGAAGCTGAATTTAGAGCAGTAGCACATGGTATTTGTGAACTTTTGTGGTTAAAGAAGCTACTTGAAGAATTGAAGATTATCATTGATGTTCCTATGAAGTTGTATTGTGACAACAAGGCAGCAATAAACATTGCTCATAACCCTGTTCATCATGACAGAACTAAACATGTTGAAGTGGATCGTCATTTTATCAAGGAGAAAATAGAAAGTGGTTTGATATGCATGACCTTTGTTCCAACAACAAAGCAGCTAGCTGATATTCTTACTAAAGGACTTCATAAATCAAGCTTTGAGTCACTAACTAGCAAGCTGGGAATGATTGATATCTTCGAACCAGCTTGAGGGGGAGTGTGGAAAAGTCACTTGTTTTCTATCCTATTTTGAAGGGAAAAAAGATAAGGATAGAAAAGAAATAAGATAGGGATACAATTTCAGTTTTTTAGATAGAGTTTGTTTCCTAGTTTCTTGGTCTGCAGTTAGTTGCTTACTTTCCTACTCTATCACATTATGTAGTTTAGAATCTATATATATGTATTGTGTTACCCTATTGTAAAAATAAGAAAATGAGATACATATTTCTTCAATAGTTTTCTCAAAACTCAAAATGAGGCAAAAAGATAAATTTACTCCAAAAATTAACGTAAATTTTCAATACACAATTTTTTTATTTTTTTATTAATAATATATTTTTTATTAAAAAATAAATTATTAATGGTACATAAAATTAACAATTATCCATAAAAAATATCCATATTATACCATAAAAAATTATTAACAACATACTATTTACAATTATACATATTATACCAAAAACAAATTCCAGTTGGAGCTTAGAGGAGTAGATTTTCAAAAATTTAGGTTAAATTTTGGAGGAGTAGATTCGGTTGTAAAGTAGTTTTTTTAGCAATTATTAACAATTATCTGATAAATGGGATGATTTGTCATTTTTATTAATATCTATTATACGACATGTCATTTTATAATAGGTAAATAAGATGACATGTCGTTTTTTAATATGTAAATAAGATGACATGTCGTTTTTGTTAATCAAAGTTTCATTCATTTTAAAAGACTAGATTACCCTTATAATGTTAACAGATTGGTGGACGACAGAAGTGTTTTGTCAACTTATAGTATACGAGTAATACACTTGAAAAGTGTTCACACACGTTTAATACGGGTGTCATTTAAAGATATATATGACTGATAATTTCCCTAATATTAATTGGGAGGTCAAATTTTTTACGTGATAAAAAAATTATTCAACTAAAAGTTTAAATAAATGGGTAAGAACCTGGTAATAATACTAAAAAAAGTTCTTAAATTAGAGCTAGTTGAACGCAACTTTTTATGTCATCTAACATTTTTCATTATATTTGTTCTAAGAGTGAGACTAGTTACACTTTAAAAAATACTCTAACACTGTATTATGCTAAAAAGCTATCAACTAAATTTAAAATTAGTTTCTATATTTTGTACACTCTTTTAAATGCAAAAAATATGTACACTTAAACCATTTAAATTAATTATTCTTATTTATTCTATACACTTATAAGAATATACAACTCACCCAAAAAATTTAAAAAAAAAGCGAAAAATGAAAGAATAAGAAGAAGCCGTCTTCAATTCTTTTTACATAAAGCAGTACTTAGTCACTACTATAAAATTCATAAAAACGTATTAACTGATTATCCTGACCAAACAAAGAAAATTAAATAAATAATTAATTCCAACTCCAAACTCCATTTTTCATCTTATGCTTATTATTATTAAAATATTAGAAATAAAACTTTTGGGGTTTAAGGTATGGGAATTGAATGGTGAATGAGTGCACTAAATAAGTGCTCAAAATAATTATATTATAATCATTTGTAATAAATTATCTTGAATATAAAATGATATCGTGGGCATAGTTATAACTATAATTTTATTAAATCACAAGTACAAACAGTACTATCATTTTATCATTGTTAATTTCATAGAAAAACAAAACAAAAGTGGTACTCATTTGATCATTTGTGATTCTTAATAAATTTATTTTCAAAATTCCTGTCATTTTTCATGGATAGCTGAACCATCAGATTGATCACAAAAACAAAATTGAGCTTTTTTCTTTAGAGAAAGCTTTTGTTGATTTTAAGGAGTAAAGTCAAGTCAGGTTACCCAATTTGTCTTTGTTGTCCTTTTTGTGAACTGCGTTTTGAAAGTTTATTTGAGAACAAGATGAACAATATTGTTAAGGGCAAATTTTGGATAAATGGGAAATATTAAGAAATTAAATTTTTTTTAAAGATGTGTATTTAAAATGAGGTTTGATGACAGAGAATTAGAGTTTGGGTAAACATCATTCTAAGTTCTAACATTTTCCTTCATGTCAAACCTAAATTGAGACTTGAAACAAGACCTTGTAGATGGGTTGAAAGATTAAAAAATTCATTCCAAAGTGTGCCAATGAATATGTCAGGATAATAAACTTGAGATTTTGACTCTAATATCAAGTCAAAAAATCTCTTAATTGATAGCTAAAAACTTCAACTGATAAGTAGAAGTCCAAACTATTATGGTAAAATATCAGTAGCAATAATCTGGGCTAGTTTTTGTTGATTGATTTTCTAAGGGAAACAATCATTAACCAATTAGTTTTGTAAAATAAAATATACCCTTGGATGGCTTAGATTATTTTCGTATATTTCAGAATTGGATAGCTTAGATTATTTTCGTATATTTCAGAATTGGATGGCTTATGAATAGAACGCAAACCTAACAAGTATTGACAGGAGCCACTTTGACACGCCTCACTTTGCGCAATTGCTTTTACATATTTTAAATTAATTATAATTTTCTATTCAACTACTTTCGAAAGGAAAATTTACACAAGTAGTCCCAAAACTTTGAAATTTTTAAAAATTGGCCCCACTAACTTTTTTAATCATAACTAGGCAAATATCTAATTTTTGAACTAAAATATCCTCACTACTGTCAACAAATAATCAATCAGGACAAAATTATATTGTAATTGTGGTATGGTATCACAGTTGCTTTCAACCGTTGGATGTACAGTTGTACAGTTACATTAGTTGGATCTAATAGTTGAAAGCAATTGTGGTACCATACCACAGTTGCAACATACCTGGACCCCACCAATCAATACCACTCTCAACAAATTTCCATATATCACCACTCTCAATAAATTAATGTGAGTGTTGATGTAAATTTTTTTAACTCATAATATATTCAGTTTGAGTTAATAGATTAAAAAAAAAAAAGAAACACAATCATTCAAAATAAACAAATTTTGAGTTAAAACAAAGTAAGGTACAAACCCAGGAAACATGTGACAGGTGCTTGTCGCACTTGAGCTTGGGTGATAGGTGCTTAATGCACTTGAGCTTAAGCGATAGGCACCTTTGCACAAGTGTGACAAGCTTATGTTGCACTTGACCTTGGAGGACAGGTGCCACACCAAAACACAGCTTTCTTAGTTCGGGTGACTTTTGTTTTTTCAGTTTAATTTTCAACATGTGTATATGAAAAATCACATTAAAAAAATGGTTAATACATTTATAAATATAACAAAACAATTAAAGTTTGCGATATGTGCTTGTCGAACATAACCATAGAACCTATGTTTTATGTGCAAATGCTTGTCGAACTTGTCTATTGTACCAAATTGGTGTGACACGCAGCCATACACACCATATTAGTGTGCTACATTTTGGTGCAATGGCTATCGCACCAAAATAGATGCTATAGGTGCCATCACCCTAAAATACAACACAACATGTGTTGTGTTTAGTGCAATAGGCATCAAAACAAAGGCGTATATGGTGCCTATCACATTAAAGCCACAATACAAAACCAAAATCATCATTATCATCATCATCATCTCGATGGTTAGCCACACCATCATCATTCTCATACCTTACAACACTACAACCACAGCATATTATTTCAAACCCTCAAATAATAAAAAAAGAAATACTCACACATTTCATCAAACAATTTTTGCGTGACAATTATATTTAGCGCAATTGTTCATTCTTTCACTAGTACATACCTAACTATTAATGATATATATTAATGATCATATCTTTTCTATATCTTTCTAAATATAGTAGTATCATTGTAAATATAGAAGCATAAATTCTTTAATTTGTTTAGTTTTGATACTTCTGGGTATACAAGGATTGTATTTGTATAACTAGCACTATTAATGCCAATTCCCATTGATATACAAAATTTGGTGAGGTTTCTTTCATCAAATTTGAGTTTAATTTCACATGGTATCAGAGTTACGGTTTATGGTCAATCGCCAAAGAAAGTTGACACTATAAGAAAACTGGCAATAAATGACTGCAAAAATCTATCATAAAGAGGGGTGGATGACAGTGAAATTATCTATCATCTATGTACCTGTCACTCTTTTATGATAGAAACAGAGTATGTCATTAACTTATGATAGTGTTTAAATGTCATATGTCAGTTATGGAAAAATTATTTAATTTTTTGGCGGGAAATGTGAATTTTTTTAAATTTTGAAATTTTGGCGAGAAAATTGATTTTCGCGCGTGAATTATCGTCTGGACAATTTTGGCGGGTAAAATATTACGTTTGTGATGGAATTTGTGATTGATATTTTATGTCATTAAATTTTTTATGACTTATTTTATGATTAATTTTATTGGTCACAGATTCTAAATTTATGTTGAACGTAATTATGAATTATTTCATTTAAATTTATGCATTCCTATATATGAAATTCATGCATAAATTCATATGAACTAAAAATTAAATTATACATTATATTAAGTCGAAAAACATATTATATTAATAATGCCATCCAAAAATAGTTTTATCCAACAATTAAATCAAACAATATCAATTCACCAGAAAAAATCCAGCAACTAAGAACAAATGTATCAAGTTTTACAAGCTAAGAAGGCATCAAGTGGTTGTAGTGCTGAACTTAACCCATAATTTCAGTAAACTTCCAGTACATGAACTGCCATTTTCAACAAATACCCAGCCAAACTCTCAAGTCCAACAGCTTCAATTCTGTCAACCTGCATGTGCAACATCAAATGAATTGTCATTTTTAACGTCTCGTGCTAATTCAACCCTAATTTCCAACGCCACAAGAGCCATCCTTGACTTAAGGCCATCGTTGGTGTTCCTCAGAATGTTCAACAGTGTTCCATAAATGCTCTTACAAACATTTTTTTCAATGTGCATTACATCTAATTGATTACGCACCAACAAGTACTTCCAATAATCTAAATTATAGAAAATGAATTTTTTCTTCCACCACACATTATCACTGTTGTGAAAACTTTTGCGTTTTTTACTTTTACTCTTCCCCCATTGATTTTCAATAGACTCAACCAGCTGAAAAATCTCCTCACCATTCAATGGTTTTGAAGGTGGATCTCTCTCTATTTTATTATTAAAGGGTTTCTTGTTGTTTTAGAATTCATGGTTACTAGGAAGCCAATGACGATGGCCTAAATATGCATTTTTCCCACTATGTTTCAGTATGCATTTAGGTGTATTTAAGCCACAATATGGACATGCATTGTATCCTTTAACAGTGCAACCTGTTAAATTCTTGTATACTGGAAAGTCATTTATGGTCTATAGCAAAACAACCCTTAGGTTAAAGAATTCCTTTCTACTAGCATCATAAGCCTCCACCCCATTATCCCAAAAAGTTTGTAAGTCTTCAATCAACAAAGCCAAGTATACATCAATGTCATTGCCCGGTTATTGAGGACCAGAAATCAATAAGGACAATATCATAAACTTTCGTTTTATACACAACCATTGTGGAAGATTGTATGTTATAAGAATAACCGGCCAACAACTGTATGTGCTACTAAGAGAACTATGTGGGTTGATTCCATCAGCCAATAGCGCAAGACGAAGTTTTCTAAGATCGGATGCAAAGGTAGGCAATTTCTTATCTATTAACTTCTATGATGATGAGTCAGTAGGATGTCGAAGCTTACCATCAACTACCTTATCAGTTGTATGCCAAGTTAAATGCTTGGCAGTTTACGATGAATGAAACATACGCCTAAATTTAGGAATGGGAGGAAAGTACCATAAAACCTTTGCTGGAATACCTATCTTATGCTTATCAACACTATAATCTTTTTTTTTTCCATCTAGACAACCCACAAGTATGGCATTCAGAAAGCCCTTCATACTCTTTTCTGTAGAGTATGCAATCATTTGGGCAAGCATGTATTTTCATATATTCGAAGCCTAAAGCAGACATTGTTTTTTTGGCTTCATACATAGACGCTGGAATTTCATTTTTTTTCAGACAATAATTCTTTTAAAAAACTCAACAGTGCTGTAAAACTGCTGTTAGATCACCCAAATTTACCCTTTATATTGAATAACTTCACCAAAGTGCCTAATTTGGTGAATTTTATACAGTCTGGATACACATGTTTCTCAGCCTCTTCCAATAGTTTTCTAAATGTCTTAGGATCTCCCTTACAATCATTATAAGCATCATTGACCATTTCCATCGTATTATCATAATTGAAGTCCATTGAGTGAAATGACTTATCTACATTAGAAGATGACGTCGTACGACCATCTTCCCCAAGTCACTTCCAAATTTTATAAGACTTTACAAAACCGTGCCAATAAAGATGTTCGGTTACAATCACGAGTGTGCGAAATGCAAATTCCTACATTTATAACATGAACATCTATTGACGCTATCATCTTCGACATTTTTAATAGCAAAATTCACAAATTCGACGACCCCCTTTTCATACTCAGGAGACATTATACTACAATCAATCCAAGACTTATCCATTTTAGTTTCAACAAGTTTTGATCCTGGCACATAAAAGAGGGCAAACATGAAACAAGAATCCTGGCACATAAAAGAGGGCAAACATGAAACAAGAATATTGACCTTTCAAATTACTTATTTCATAAAAAAATAACAAAATAACATTGACTCACACACATGTACAACGAAAAATAAGAAAATATCAAAACATGTTGACCTCACATATTAACGAATACTTGCATATTAAAAAAGTAATCAACAGTACAATAAAAAACAATTGGAACATCCATACAAGGCAAACTCAAATATCCAAAACAATAGACAAAAATATTCAATAAAGAAAGTTCGGTTAATTTATTAAGCACGTGAAAATGTATTTAATTTGCTCAGTTTAGTGCCTATAAATGCATATTAAAGAATTAAAATACCTTGGTTTTGATTGCATGCATTCCAAAAAGCTTAAAGGGCCCTCCAACTTAGTTATAAAGCATGAGTTTGAAAGAAACAGTAGCAAATATATCCAAGACTGAAATAAAAAATCCAAAATAGCATATTAACAATTGATAATGACACATTGCATTGACTTAAATAATTTATATAAACGTATTTGGGACCATGTGTGACAAATTTGTTTGCCCTCCATGCATATGCTATTATTACTTTATTATAACACAGTGGAAAACATATTTGCCCCACATCAATTTTTTTTTTGGGCAAAAACAATTATCTTTCCCTAAAGAACACGTTCATAAGATACAAATCAAGATAACTTTTGATAATAACACATTGATTACTTTATTATAACTTTTGATAATGACACAAGAAAAAATAGATAACATTACGAACAAGAAAAGGAATTAAAAAGAAAAAGTTGATTTGGGAGGTTATGGAATGTAATTATAACCATCAAAAGCAAAACCAGACAGCCCATTTTAATCTTTTTCTTTCTCTCATAGCTATAATAGTAACAAGCTTGTCCAAATGAAAAATTTGCTCGTCAAATTAAAAGGAAAAAAAGTCCAGATTACTGCTATTATTTTGTATTTTCCTTTTCTGGGTTCGTACGTTTCCATATTTATGCAAAATGAGGAAGCATGGGTGGCAACCACCTTACCCCTCGCCTTCTCGCCAACAAAATCACAACCACATACACAGAGCAACCTCATTAACAGTCTTATACAGTCTCAACTTCCTCTGCCCATCTCTAGCTGCATCAACTTTACATTGCAAATGAAAAAACCTTCACTCTCTCTATCTCTATCATCTAATGCAACCTCTTAACCAAACCCATTATCTCATTTTGTCATTCACTCAGTCACTCACTCACAAACTCTCCAAAATATAAAATTACACTTAATCACTTGGGGTCTTAAACACAATTAGGTGAAGAAGAAGAACAAAACCTGAAATTAAATGTTTACAGCTGCAATCCTCTAGTGCGTGACGATGTCAGGGTGTTGACGGTTCACGGTGAGTCGCGCCATCGCCATTCGTGGTCATGGTGGCCAGTTCGAATTCAATTAATGGGTCTGTTATTTGGGTGTTGCCGTTAGCTCAGTGCTAGTAGTGGCCGATTGTGTATAAAAAACTTAAATGTAACAAATAATTAGCCGACTAGGGTTTGAGTGGTGTTGGGGAAGTTATCGATTGACAGTGACACGATGAGTTTGGCTAGGCTTTAAGTGTTGATTGTGAGAGTAACAGTGATGATAATGTGCCAAGGGTTTGACTGCTCTTTGTATGAGTGAGAGTGAAGGTGACTATAGTGAATGTAGGCTGATTGATTAAGGGTGTAACGATGACTGTGGCTAGGGTTTTAGAGCAGATTGTGGAGCGAGAGTGACAATGACTGCGCCTTGGGTTTCAATGGCCTTTACGCGCGAGAGTGAGAGTGGTGATGACTTCAGTGTGTAGTGTTTAGGACTTAGGTTTTTTTTTTTTGCTCACACTTTCGTTAAACACATCGTTTTGTTTTTTGTTTTATATTTTTTTAATAATCATTTCATAGGTTAAACATTGCGTTTAACCTTTTCACAAAATTAAAATAATACTTTTAATTTTAGTCAAACATGTCAACATAAGATTTCTATCATAATGTGTGTAGCTGAATAAATTTCTATCATACATGTATCATAACTTATTACTATCCAACAATTCTATCACAAGTACATCATTAATTATTTGACAGACCTTAATTCTATCACAAATCCATCATTTTTATATGACAAAATCATTTGTCATAAAGTGACTGTCATCTATTGCCAGTTTTCTTGTAGTGTGAAAATCTTAAGAAATATGAGGATGATGTTTTATTGGTACATCCATTAGATATTCCAACAACTTTATTAGTCTTTACTCATTGGTGATAAATGTGGTACATGAGGAAGAGCGAATTACGAGTGAAGAACAAACATGGTTTTATTGATGGAACTATATCTAAGCTAAATGATGATGATGGTGGTAAATGGCAATCTTGTAATGATCTTGTCAGGCTTTGGGTGTTGAACTCCATCTTATGTGAACTTGTAGGAAGTTTGTGTATGAACAATCTGCTAAAAAAGTATGGCAGGATTTGCAAGAATGTTTTCAGCAAACTAATGCACCAAAAATTTATAAACTCAAACAAGCCATCTCTAATTTAGGCAGGGTGATGTTTCTATCTCCCTTTATTATACTAGAATGAAAGTACTTTGGGATGAATTAAATTCGTTACAATCTATAGAGCCATGTGTTTGTGGGAATGCAATAACTGTGAATTAATTATAATAATAGGATTGTGAAATGGGATTCCTTCAGGGGTTGCATGTCAGATATGCAACAACAAGAAGTCGAATTTTGTTGATTGATCATTTTCTTGATATAAACAAGATTTACTCACTTGTAAAATAAGAAGAAAAATGATAAGATCTTTTTGCATTAGAGGGACCTCCAGAATCATTAGCTCTTATTACACAAAATTGACAGCACCTGCTGTAAAATTTCTTTGATAATTGGACTTGGGGCAATAATATTTTTATTGATAACAAAAGTAGAAATTTGAATGGCAATTTTGGAAATAATCAAACAGGCCAATATGTGAACAGCTTGGGAAATTAAGGCATATAAATTTAAAGTGTTTTGAATTGAAATATTAACCAAATTGAAGGAAACATGGACAAGGAGTAAAAGAAATCCTATGGCAACAGTAGTTGTAACCAGAAAAGAATCTATGCCTAGCTATTCTTATTATATTTACAAAGATACTAATATACTTACAAAGATATAAAAAATATATGATCGTTAATATTGAAGTAACACAATCACCTTGTGGCATATTCTTATGTCAAAGAAAATTGTTAGAGTGCAATTTATGCACTAGTTTTGCATTGTTTACTTTCCTTAATATCGATGTTTTGCATTTAATAATAATGATTTACTTGTGTTTTATTTTTGTATGTGCAATTCTATTGATTGGTGCTAAAATTGAGCTACAAGATGATGTTTGAGGATGATTGTTTTCCTAGAGAAATTATGAGTTTCAGAAGAACTTTGTTGATAAGGCGTGGGCGCGTGTTGTCAACTAAAGGCCTGCGGTTTTTATTTTAACGTATTTTGTCTTTTTGGTTATTTTTGTAATTTTAAATTTAATATTTAGATAATATTTTACATATTAGTATTTTATTTTTGGAAAAACTCTATGAGAAAGAGGAGATTTTTGAAAAAAAAGAAAATCCTAGATATAAATTTTTCTCTTCTCTCTATGAAGAACTAAACCTATTATTTTGGTTGAAGGTTAATAAAGTTTTGATTCATCATCACTGTGAGATCTTTCTTATGCTTTAATTATTTTATTACTTTTTGGGTATTTGTTTATTCTCTAAATTATTTTCATGATTATGTTTGTTAATTAGATAATTGGCCACTATTTAATTATCAACTTAATCTATTGTCAATTAAAAGATTTATCGTATGAAGATTTTAATATTTGTGACAAATAGCATAGCAGTGCGTTGTGTTATGAGAATAAACAATCTAATTTCAATGAATCATTGTATGCGTTTGTTGATTAGGATTTAGGTCTCTCTGGTTTTTCAGGCTATCAATTGATTAAATTCTATGATCGTATCTAGGGTTGTCTATTGATTAGGGAAATAACCAATGGTCATACCTTGGTTATCGACTAGTTAAGGAGAGATTAGCTATTAGAGGGTCTCAGTAGCTATAACCGGTCTATTCATAAGTAGTAATGATTTATATTTGAATCAATTATCAGTAGTCGAATCAAGCTGAGTTAATTCCTTCAACCAGAGCTTTTCCCAATTTGAATTATAATTTGAATTTGCATTCTTGTTATTTTAGTTTGATTTTTATTATTGTCAACAATCCCCCCATTTTGCATTTTACATTTTAAAAGGATTTAAATAATTACTGATCTGTGGACATGACCCTACTTAATCACTATACACAATTTATTTAGAGCAGATATTTATTTTTGCTGGATCAAAAACATGTCTTTGACATTTTAAAAGGATATTGGACTACTTGATGCCCGTACTTCACATTTTTCAATGGAAAATCAATTGCATCTTTCACCTATAGATGGGGATCCTTTACCCAATCTTTTGAGTTACCGTTGTCTTGTTGGGAGGTTGATCTATCTAACTGCTACAAGACCTGAAGTTTTTCTTGTGCATGTGTTAAGCCGTTTTATGTATGAACCATGCACAATGCACATGGATGCAGCTTTAAGGGTGCTTCGATATTTAAAAAGATCTCCAGGAAAAGGTATTTTGTTGATTTCCTCTAGTGACTTGCATATCCGTGGGTATAGTGATACTGATTGGGGTAGTTGTCCTGGTACCCGTTGATCAGTTATTGGATATTATACTTTTCTTGGTAGCAGTCCTATTTCTTGGAAATCAAAGAAGCATAATGTTGTTTCTCGCTCTACAACTGAAGCTGATGTATTGTTCCATGGCAGACCTTTCATGTGAGTTACAATGGCTTAAGGTTTTGTTTTATGATCTCAAGGTATCCTATACTGCTCTTATGCATGTTTATTGTAATAATCAGTTAGCATTATACATTGCTGAGAATTAAACTGAATTATACATGCATAGTCTAGCTGAATCAGTAATTAGGATTGCGAGTAATTTGGATTGTTATGAGTTTGTTTTTGTTATTACTAACTGCTTGCTTCGGATACTTCAAGATAAAAAATGTGGTAGGAGTTTCTTAATTCATACCCAAAAGTTAGCACATATGTTGAGGGTTGTGGTCAATTTATATATTTAGTTTAAAATATATTCTCAACCGATGTTGGATTTAACACACTCGTCACAAATAAATTTTATCATGTGGAAAAATAATGTACGCTCATTCATTCATAGTTTAGCTTTGGTACCACACAGTGGCTGATTCAGCTCTTGACAACGTTTATATCCATCTCAAATGTTTAACAATTTGTTGTGAGAGTATGTTGAAATAGAAATTTTTTGTTGTGCAAATATTTCTTTAAATCACAAGTAGCTAGTTACAAGAATTAAACTTTATTTTCAAAAGTATACATGTCGGAAGAGATCATTTGTGATGCTTATATAAATGGAGACTTGGCTGCAACATGGAGAAGAGTTTTTAAATGTTTGAGGAAATATATTTTACCCTACCTATACTTGTAAGAGAGGATCAACAATTGAATCTATATGGACTCGAATAGGTCCCTTTAATATTATTGAAGGCACAAGCCTACCATTAGCCAACATCTTTAGTGGGCGTTTTTATTTTTATAAAGGGGCTAATTACTTGTCAAGAGATTTACTATGAAGAAGTAGTTTGGGTTTGTTTCAATAATTGAGAAGGACATCATGATATTTTTTTAAGAAGTACTTTTTCATGGGTTCAGAAAAGTAAGTTGAATATGTTTTTATTTTTACTACAAATATGTAACATAAGCACACGGAAATGAAAAAAGAAAAAAATAAACTTGAAATCAATTTTTTTTAAAGTAATAAACTTGCTCTTTTTCATTCATTTTTTTTCAGATATGTACGAATTTTTTATGATTACTTGAATATGCAAATGATAAGAGGTTAATAGAAAAGGAACAAATGCTCTAAAAACACTTAGAATTTCAGATATTCACTAAACAAACTCTAGTAAAGTAAGCACATCAAAAGAACCTGATGTCTTGGCAAAATAAAAAATATTTGATTTATTGATAAAATTAAAAGACACCACAAAATAAACACAAAAAAACTTGATATATATTACAAAATCTTTAATTTCATATTTAAATATTATTAATATATATTACAAATCTCAAATACTTCAATAAACAAGATATCCTATTCTCGTAACTAAATAATCTTAAATACATAAGAATTTCTACCATCCAATCAAATGCCTACTAATTGCGGCTACATTTAACAAATTTAGAAGCTAAATTGATAAGGATGATTGCTTTTCACTCTTTGAACATAAGTAGTGCATTTGTGTTATCACACCAGCAGTTTCTCTGTAATGTTGCTTCAGCTGAAAGCTCATGAAATAGGAAATTCTTGTCTTCTTGATTAGGCGACTTGGGAAGGGGATCTGTAAAGAGTAGCTGCTGCCCTGGAAAGTGCTCCTGCCTAGTGATTTTGTGCGCCCATAATTTTGAACTTGAGACGAGCCCTCCTGTACGGCTACACTGCTATAAAAACGCTCATATAATTGCTTCTGTGGAGCTTTGGACCGCCTAGATATGAACACAACCATAGTGCCATTTATTGCATAAAATATAAATGCCGCACTAACTTGACTAATTTTACAAATTTGGTGATGATACATTAAAGATTATGGTTTAAAAGAATAATTCAAAGACAGCGGTTGCAACTGCCAGATTAACAATTCTTTTATTTCTATTAAACATAAAAAAAGAAAGAAAAAGAAATGCAAAGAAGTAAGAGAGATAGAGGAATACAAGAACTGAGATCTGCCACACAAACATCTTGAAGCATTTCAGGATCAGCAGTAGTAGTGTTCAAGATCACAGCAAAAGTGACAACAAAAAGTGTCAAAGCACTAGCAGCAGCAGCAGCCATGGTTACAAAAGTTCAATTATGATCTTGTTATTGCTGCAGGCAAATAGAAAGAAAGAATAAAAGAAATGCTGAGAAATTAAAAAAAATTTATCAGCTTATCCACTCTCACTCCACTCCCCTTGTCCTTGCCATTTTCTTTCTTCTCTCAACAGTACCACTGTCGATGATGACAAGACCGTCGACGACGACACGATCATCGCCAAGTTATTATTTCATGATTTCTCTCTTACGCACTCATACATAGGTGGCGTTTGATTTTTTGTCTGAAATTTGAATAGACTTGAATTAGTCTGAATTCTGAATAGGTCTGAATGTTTGAATCTGAATAATATGTTTGTTTTTTCGTCTGAATCTCAGAAAATAAGTATTAAGCTGTTTTTTTTTTCAACTTAAAAAGCTGAAAATATGTACTTTTACATTTGTATCCTTATAAAATTTGAATGTCAAATAAATAATATATTAAATACCATAATATTTTAACATTTATAAGTAAAACTATATTCAAGTGAATACATAATTATTTTAGAATTTAATATATAAAATACCATAAATTTCAAATTTTATCGTATATAATATAAGAAAGAAAAAACATGTATATTTTTATGTGGGGTAAATATCTATGGGTGAGTTTTGTGATAGACATGAAAAATAAATTATAAAACATGGATATTTTTTACATTAGCAAATAATTGGCTTAATTCAGATTTCTCCATTAAGTAAAAAGCCACAAAAATTAGCTTATTTTATTAAGTTAAAATTATCTAAAAAGTCTCATTAAGTTATAAAAACAAACACCTCTAATTAACTTAATTAATTAAGTTAAGTCACTTTAAGTCATTAAGTTAAAAAACAAACGCCACCATAGTTTCCATGTACTATGAAAGAAAGACACGTAAAACATTAGATTATCATTTTCTACTTGTGCTAATTGACATCAGTGATTTCTTCCAAAAAAAAATCAAAGCAGAAGAATCTCATCACAAAGAGTAAGTACACAGCAAAAGTAAGAATTTTAATTCATAAAAGCTTAAGCCTTTTTCCGTTTAATGTATATAATAAAAACAGAGGTACTTCGTTCTCAAAACAACAAGTCAATCAAAAGCTAACAAATTTTTCGCCCTAGTGAACCAGTTGCTTATCTCCTCCAATAACATTTTGTTCATCCATTCGGAAGAGCAGATAAGCAAGATCATAAAAGAAACACAAAACCCACAAAAACAGAAATCTTGAACGCATTGATATAGAACAATGACAAATCTACCAAAAATAATGAGGAGAGTGTAAACAGATGAAGAAGAAATGCAGGGAATTACCCTGAAGAGAAGGGGGAGATTTGGGTACCCTGTTAGCATATAATTTGCTAACCATGTCAACTAGTTAAAACGCACCCAACAATTCTCACAAGCATCTCATCAAACACTTTGCAGACACCATACCAGTCTTCAAAAGCTATGAATGACTAACACAACTTTTACCATTCACATATCAACAAATCAAAACGTGGAAAAAAAATTCCAAAACCGTGTATTAGTTGAATAAAAATAAAGAATTAGTAAACCTACTTAAAATTCAACAAAAAGAACCAAATTAATTTTTTACTAAATTCACATATAAGTAGAGAATATTTAATAATTATTAATTATTTAGCTAATGCTCACCTTACTTAATTACCATGCCCAGATCTACAACTGCTTCACCTAAGTGGTGCTTCTGCTTCTTCTTCTTTAAACAGCCTCCAACAACGCTCTTTAACTTTGACCAAGGCATCCGCCCACGATCTTGGAGCTAAATTAAACCCCTCAAATCATTTTTCTCGATGACGAAGATTGGCATTAGGCAAAAAAGTGGCTAGAATTTCACGGCCGTGTGAGATTCTGTTGGATTATAATAGAAAGATTTTAAGGTTAGGGATTGAAAAGAGGCGAGATTGAGAGGGAAAATTTGAGTTGGATCGAGAGCAGGCTCGACCGCAGGGGAGAGGAAGCGAAACCTGTATTGTTGGGATGAGCCAACGAGACGATGAAATGCAATGGGATGGATGGTAGAGGGCTGCCTGCGCCCAAAAGTAATTATTCACTGCGGTTCCCTCCACTCCATTCCGTTCCCGGGTTGGGTTAGGGGAACATTCGAGCGATTGCCTTCGCGGATCCAAATATGCTCGCTGGCACGCTTTCCGGCTCGCAACGACTCAAATGTCTTCTTCGTTTTCCTTTCTCCTTCGGGTAGTTGAAGATAGGTGAGATTGAGAGGGAAAAATTGAGTTCGATAGTAAGAGATTGTGTTGGATTGTAAGAGAAAGATAAGAGAGGAGTGGCTGAGAGAAGAGTCAGAGTTGATAAGATGACGCAGTTAGATTAGAGTTTTGTGAATTTGGTGAAGTTAGCGTTTTTTAGATTTGGGGAGTTTAGGAGGGACGAGAAAGATTAAAATTTTTGTCTAAATTAAAACTTAAAAAAATAAATGTTTGTTTAGTAGTTAGTTTTCTGAACTAGAAAATTTGAGATTTGGTCATCCTGGTCTTTTCTTCGAACTTAAACGCTTGAGTACTGGAGATCCTCGGTTCGAGTTCTATTTAGAATCTAATTAAAATTACTTTATTTTTATTATTGATATCTTAATGTTAGAAATTTTTGATGTCTAAGTTACAGACACTATAGTATCAATAATTTGTGATATTTTTATGTTAAACACAGAAAATGGTCCATATATATAAACATACTGATAGTTTTTAAAAAATTATCACAAATCAAATGTGAGTAAAGACCATTTTCCTAGTAGTGATTTGTTATTAAATATTTTAGATATAAGACGTCCACTATATAACGCAATTTATAATATACTTAAAAGAGTAATTTTGACATATTGTTGAAACAAAACAATCCCATCGTTTATTTTATGTTGCTTTTACTGAAATGGAGAAATTTTCATTGCTAATTAAATTGATTAATCATCTTGCATGTCTTAGTTTATGCATTATTTTTCCCGAAATAAAGTTCTGTTTACTTAGATAATAATCGAATATATTTATCTATATAAATGATGCAATAATGAGCAGGCTTAAGGAATATATAATAAAATAAATAGATTAATTATCCAGCTTGCCCTAAATATAGGGAAGAGATGTAAGAAGTCCTCTTCGATGGTAAACTGGCAAGACCAATCCTTTATCAAAATTATTAAAACAAACAATTATTATTCCTATTTCAAGCCCTCTATTCTCCTATCCAAAGGCTCTTTCTTTGGTCTTCCACACATTTTCTTTGATTGTTTTCCATTCTCTTCATCATCTCTATCCTTTCCTTTTCTCTCTCCAAGTTTTCTCTCTAATTTTCTATTTCAACTATTATTAATTTATCTCCCATGGGAGATCGTTCTCCGACTTCAGATAATGTTTACAGCATCTTCGGCCACGCAATTGGCAAGACATACAAATTTGTTACCAAATGGAATACTGATAAGAGCCCAGCCAACAAGTCAGAAAATGAAGCTGAAGCCAAATTCGATGCTAAATTTGAAGCTTACAAAAAGGTATATAATAATTTAAGATGTACAGAACTCAACCTCTTGAATTTTTTCCTCATGCTTTCGTGATTCATTCAATACATGAAATATATGTACAAATATGCTTTATTGTTTTTCTAAACAATCTTAGTCGTCCAAAAAAATTTATTGAGGAACGAAATGAAGTACATCCTATCAGTAGAAATTTAATGTACCTTCTCTCTCAAAATCTACATAAAATATAGAAGAACTATTTGGCACACGTAGGTATTTCCTTAATTTCAACCTTGCCAATAATTTCAGCCTTTGTTTCTCCTTGAAATATTAGGATATAGAGCCCTTTCTTTCTGCTTGAAATATTAGGATACAGAGCCCTCTCATGCCGACGTTTATACTTATTTAAAATCTACCAACTCTTAATGAAATAAAATCGTCAATTTCTATGCAATAATTTACATGGGGAACTAAGCTATGGCCTGTGGCCTTGGCCACCCAGATAACAAAAAATAAAATAAAATTATAAGGGTCTTTACTAAAATTTAATCTATTTTGATGTGAAAATTTTGTCTCACTCCCCTCAAGTTTACGATATTTTCATGTTTCCATTTGGGCCCCCTCCAAACCAAAATTTTAATTACACTCCTGATTGATTACAAAGCAAATCTTTGCCTTTCAGTAACTTTTAAAAGGTCATGCTTTCTTGTAATCTTCAGGGACTGCAACGTAATGAATCTTCAACCACGGGGAAATATAATTCCCGCGGAAGCGTTGACGATAACTTCATTTCACGGTCGTCTGTTTTTGAAAAGTGTGCAAGCAGAAGAAGCCACACACCGTCACCAAAAACGGCATATATTTCCAACAGTACAAGCTGGCATAACCAAGATCAGAGAAGTACAAGCAGAAAGAGCGGGCCATTGTTATTATACGAACAATCATCCGACGGCTCAGCTAGAAGAGGCGTTAGAACAACATCATCAGAGTCAACAGAAGGTTCAGTTAGAAGAGGCATTAGAACAACATCGTCAGAAATGTCGGAGGGTTCATCAAGAAGAGGCAGCAGAACATCATCCCAAGTATCGGAGGGTTCATCAAGAAGAGGCAGAACATCAACGGATTCGACTGAGGGTTCAACAAGACGAGGGAGAACATCCGAAACGACGATGGAGAGTACTGCAGATCCAAGCCTTTCAAGAAATATGAGCAGGCGGAGCCCTATTATATTCTCCCAAACCACCGCGGCAAGGAGGAAACCGCCGCCGGTTGAAAGAAAACTTACATGCACGCTTGAGGAATTATGTGAAGGTTCTGTTAAAAAGATCTCGATCAATAGAGAAATCGTCTCCGATGACGGGTTTGTTTCTCTTCTTTCTTCTATCAACATCGTTTTATTTTTCTCTTTTTTTTTTCTTTCTATTCTTCTCTTCCTCTTGATAGTATACTAGAAACCCTAGCTAGGTTGTGGGAATATCTTTGGTACAGAAGAATAGTTTGATGCATTGGACTATGTTAATGGGTATATTCTGAGGATAAATGTTAAAAGGAAGCTTCTTATTGATAATAAAATTTAAAAAGGATTTTATCCTAATACTTTCTGTCATCAAAATTCATCACTGAGATTGGTGGTTAGTAGATAAGAATAATATTTCGTGTTGCTAGTGACTGACTCCTAGACTTGTCCAAAACCAATACCTTAACAGATTGTGTGTCCAAAACTAAAAGGTTGTTTGACTCTGGCTAGCTGCTATAATAAAACTTAGAACTGTATAAAGCATAAGCATTTTCAAATATTTTCTTTAACAAAAAATTATGAGAGATTAAGAATTATATCCTATTAACTGCATGTGTGTGTGGTGTAGATTCATCTTCTTTCTAGCTGTAAGAGTTTTCAACCAGGGAAAACTAACATAAAAATTGACATTACTCTGCAAAAGTAATTTTCAAATGTATCAATTTCATATAGTGTGCATGTGTTTATGGCAGAAAAATTTACCAAGAAGAGGAGACACTAAGAGTAAAATTGAAGCCGGGATGGAAAAAGGGAACAAAGATTACATTCGAGGGAAAGGGCGATCGGAAACCCGGTTATCTTCCGGCGGATATAGTTTTCTCGATAGACGAAAAACGGCACCCTTTGTTCAGAAGGACTGGTGATGATTTGGAAATAGGAGTTGAGATACCTTTGGTTCAGGCTCTCACTGGCTGTTCTCTTGCTGTCCCTCTTTTAGGAAAAGAAAAAATGAATTTGTCATTTGATGAAATCATATATCCAGATTTTGAAAAGGTTATTCAAGGCCAAGGAATGCCGAAACCCAAAGAAGAAGGAAAGAGAGGAGATTTGAGAATTAGATTCTTGGTTGAATTTCCCACAAATTTGAGTAATGCACAGCGCCATGAAGCCTATACCATTTTACAAGATTGTTATTGACGATTGTATTGTTAACGTTAATGTAGAAATAGTCGTGGTCAGTCCTAGTCTTTTGTAGTAAGTTTAGTCCAAGTCAAAAGCATTGTTGTAAGTGGTTCCTTGTGTTTAGGAAGTCCACGATTGGTGTATTTGAGTCTATCCTTGTTTTGTGAGTAATGGGGGCATAGTTGCTTAGTGATTCCTGACTAGTAGGAGTTTGTTATATGTGGCTCTTTATAATCATTTGTCATCATTCAACAAAGATCAATCAACTTCTAAAACAAATATTTACAGCATTATCTATTTTTTGAATTATCATCTTCTGTTTTAAATTCCTCTCATCCTAATAGGTGCAGAGAAGTGTGATTTGCCTTAGTGTTTTATTCCTTCTTTATTTCAAAATCTAGTGTCAGAGCCAGGTTCCACCAATGGCCAACAGTCACAGTCTTGTTCAATCGCAACCTACTCTTCCACTCTTATAGGGCATCACTTATGATGTCTAGAGTACAAAAAAATGAGCGTTGTTTATCTCTCAAGATTTATAGGAGCTGGTCGATAGGGTTACGCTAAAGAAGATGTTTCAACAGAGACACTTAAGGACACTCAAACTAAAGATGCCAAAGCTTTGTTCTTCATTCATTCATACTGTAGTTGAAGCCATTTTCGCTAGAATTTCTTCACCAACGAAATCAAAGGAAGCGTGGGATGCACAAGGTAATACTAAGGTAGTTACTGTCAAACTTCAAACTCTTCATTGAGAGTTTGAAACTTCTTTTATCAAAGATATTGAGACATTGCATGATTATTTCTGTAATTTAACAGAAGTTGTAAATCAAATTAAAAAATTTGGTGTGACTTTAATTGATGAAAAAAATTGCCCAAGAAATTTGATCATGTGGTGGCAGCAATTGAAGAATCTAAAGATTTAAAAGTTTTGATTGTTGATGAGTTGCTTAGCTCACTTTTGTCCCATGAAGAGTGGCTGAAAAGGTACGATGATTAGCCGGTTGAGAATGCTTTTGATGCGGAACCACGAAGATCAGTGAGAGTACCAAAGCCTAACTCAGGGGTGGCTTTAAGTATAGGCGAACAAGGTGATTGCCTAAGACCTTATATTTTTTTAAGGCCTCATTTTTTTGAGTATTTCTTAATAGTTATTTAATTCATAAAGATTTTTTTAAAATTATGTATTGTAGAAAAGCCTATTAGACATCTTTATAATTAACGGTTATACCACAATTAAGAATTATTTTTTTTTGTAGAAAATCAATATTTGGTAACTTTAATGTTCAAGAGATATAATTAATAAAATTATTTAGCCATTAATTCATTCATTATTAGTTTTTCCAAAAAAAATTAAAATTTTTACCTTTTAAGTTTCCTAAAAAAATTAAATTCTTTAATTTTTAATATTCCTTTTAATTTCCATTAAAACCTTATAATATAAAAAATAATAAATAAATAGATTTCTTGGTCTTTTTTTTACGAAGAGACTTATTACATTCATTGATTCATTTAAAAAAGAAAAAAAATAGTTTCTTAAAATACAAAGTGCATATCTATTATTTGATAATCAATTCATCATCTCAACTTCCTACTATTCTAAATATTCTCTTTGAAAATAATATTGTTTGTATTTATTTGTTTGTTTATCTTTGTAATAATTTTAATGGAAGTAAAAAGATATCTTCTTGGTTATTTTTTTAGGTTTGGTTTTTGAAAATTTTTAAGATATTTTTATTACTATTAAAATTCAAGAGTTAAAAGTCGTATGAATTTTTTAGTCTTATATTTCATGAAGTATTAAAATTGCAAAATAAAAAAAGGCCCCACAAAAAATTTTGCCTAAGGCTCCATATACTCTAAAGTCGGCCCTGGCCTAACTACAAGTATGAAAGTTATGTTTGAAGCCACGTAACACATGCAAGCCATGTGTGGCACATGCAAGACATGTTTTACGTGAAGATTGTGTGTGAATGAATACTGGAGCAATAACGGTTGGGTTACTACGTCAATTGATCGTGCATATTGAGTAGAGAATTAAATCGTGGTTGTTACATTTGATTTGAATTCTGTTTTGAGTTTATAGCTAGGTTGTTTCATTAAATATGTCCTTTATTTTATTTGCTTGGTTTTGGCCGATATTGTTGGTTACAAGCAAAATATTGTTACGCTTGTTATTATGAATAAGCTCCAGTGATGAATAAAGAATTATTCAGAAATTATCTCAAACATTTGCCTGTGGTCGTTCCCACCAAAAGTAGAACAACTATATTTACTAGCAATTGTTAGCAAGCATCGGACTGGGACCCTAACAGCTTTTTTATCCAAAGAAAAATCAAATGGCTCTCGTGAGTTTGGCAAGCAAGGGCATGAAGGTTATTTTTCTCATGGTAAAAAAGGTGAAAAAATAGTAAAGGTGGTGAGTGTTGCAGTCCAAAACAAAGTGAGGCTAGTTATAAAAGTGATGGTCAAAAGCGTAAAGCCCAATGTTATCACTGTAAGAAATTTTGCCATATTGAAAGATTCTGTAGGTTAAAACAAAAACATGCAAAATTTGCTGAAGAGAAAGAAAAAGATAAAGAAGATGAAAAACTATTTTTTGCTTGTTATTCTGCTAAAGAATAGTGGGTATAGTAATCACTTGTCAGCAAACTTGGAAGCTTTTACCAGCTTGGATCAATCAGCGAGTATTCAAGTGAAAATGAGTGATGGAAAAATTCAAGAATCAAATGGTAAATGCACTGTTGAGGTAAAATCATGTGGAATGGGCTATATTAAAAATGTTTTATATGTGCCTGAATTAAGGTCAATTTCTATTGGAAGGGTATTCTGTGGTTCTTGAGGACAAGGCTTGTTTTGTGTTCCAAGATAGCACTAGACACTTGCTGATGAAAGTTCCCATGGCCAAAAACAAAATTTTTCCGCACACTCTTAATTCTGACATGCATGCATTTGAGGCTTCTTTACTTGAAAAAAATTGGTTATGGCACCACAGATATGGGCACTAGAATTTCAGAAGCTTGGAGGCTTTCTCTAAACTCAAATTGGTGGATGGATTACCGTCATTGAAGCATACGAGAGAAATATGTGAAAGTCGTGTCTATAGGAAGCATCGCTGAAAATTCTTTTCCAAAAGGGTTGGCAAAAAGAGCCATGAAGTCCATTGAGCTTGCGCATGCAGATGTTTGCAGACCCATGCGAGTTGTTTCTCTTAATAACAACTTATTATTTGTTGCCTTTATTGATGATTTTAGCAGGCTGACATGGGTTTACTTTGCCAAAGAAAAATCAGTTGTCTTTTCAATTTTCAAGATAAAGTGGGAATGAAACTAAAAGACAAAGTAGGAATGAAGCTGAAAGACAAAATGGAAACACTTTGAATATCTTGCAGATAATTCATGGTGGTGAATTTGTGTCAAAGGAGTTTGACAAATTCTGTAAAGAATTGGTATTCGAAGGCAACTCACTACTAGTTACACGCCTCAAGAAAATGGTGTAGTGAAGAGGAAAATTTTGAGCCTAGTGGAAACGACCAAAAGCATGCTCATTGAAAAGGCTTGCCAAGATGTTATTGGGCTGAAGCTATTTACACTGCAACCTGCATTCTAAATCGGAGTCACATCTATTGTAAACAACAAAACTTCTTTTAAAGCTTGACGGGGATGGAAGCCAAAGGTAACTCATTCCAAGGTTTTTGGTTGTGTTGCCTATGTTTATATTCTTTCTCAAAGCGACATAAACTTGAAGATAATAGTGTGAAATGTGTATTTAGCATTGAGACTAAAGGGTATCAACTTTACAACCCTCTTACCAAGCAATTAATTGTTAGTGGTAATGTTGTTAGGCGTGAATCAAGTGCTTGGAATTGGAAAGAGTTGCAGCAATGTCTAGCTGTAATTATTAAAATTGAGCTATTGAAAAATGAAGATTCACCTAGTGATGATGCAAGACATTTAACTCCAAGTGGCAACCCACTGACACCATCAAATTCTCTACCTTCCTCTCCCGAATCGCCATCGAAGAAAGTCAAGTCTTTGATGGAGATTTATGCGCAAGCGGCAAGATGCAAATTTTCTCAGATCAATGAGACAATTTTGTTTCAAGATGCCACAGAATGTAAAAAATGGTGCCAAGCCATGAATGATGAAATTAAAGCTCTGAAAAGAAATAACACTGGGAGCTTGTTGATTTACGGGAGGGAAAAGAAGTTGTTAGTTTGAATGGATCTATAAGATTAAATATAGATTAGATGGTTCAATATAAAAATATAAGGCGAGGTTGGTTGCTAAGGGATACATGCAGCGAGAAGGTACTGATGTCGACGAAACTTTTGCTACAGTTCCTAGATTTAATACAATTCGAACTATTTTGGTTATTTCTACCCATCTCAAATAGAATGTATATCAATTTGATGTTAAATCAGCTTTTTTTATTGGTATTTTGAAAGAAGAAGTTTATGTGCAGTAGCCTCAAGTCTATGAAGTTTTAAGTGAAGAAAATAAAGCGTACTGGTTGAAAAAAGTACTTTATGGATTGAATCAAACACTATATGCCTGGTACAATCGAATTAATGGGCATTTCAAGCAACATGGTGTCCAGAGTAGTGAAAATGAACCTATCTTCTATGTCAAAACAAAAGGTATGGATGTGTCTTTATGTTGATGATCTTATTTGTATTGGTAATAGTGTTGGATTAATGGAAGAATTCAAATCTAGCATGATTAATGAATTTGAGATGACTGATCTTGGCTTGATGAGTTATTTTCTTGGGCTGGAGGTGAAGCAGCATGCCGGGAATTTTATTTCTCAAGAAAAATATGTAAATGATTTACTTGAGAAATTTAACGTGAAAGAGTGCAATACAGTAAAACTTCCTATAAACACCAATTAAAAATTCAGCTTGAATGATAGGTAAGAAAAGATTGATGCTCGGGTTTATCGAAATTTGATTGGGAGCTCATTATGTTTGACAAATAGCCGAATATGTCTTTTTTCAAGGTTCATGCAGAGTCCATGTAAAGTTCATTATAGGGCTGTAAAAGAGTGCTACGATACTTGAAAGAGAATAGCTTATATGGCATTTGGTGCTGTACCCTAAATCTTCATAACATTCAGATTAAATTATTGAGAAATACAAAAGTGGAAGCATACCTGAATTTATGGTGATTCGTAGTGGTTCTTGAGTGTAGGAGATGAACTTCCAATCTTCTCTTTTCTCTTTAGTTTAGAATTTTCTCTGAATCTATGGTGATTCGTAGTGGTTCTTGAGTGTAGGAGACAGACTTCCAATCTTCTTTTTTCTCTTTAGTTTAGAATTCTCTCTGAGAGGATTAGAGAATTACAGAGGATAATGAGAGATTGGAGACCATAACCCATTTTATATAAATATCGTGACTATTGGTTTTCTTTTAGAAAACCCAACAGTCACGTTATTTATGATAATAATCATTACTTCAGCCCCTCATTACAGTGATGATTAAATTCTGATATCTATGCATTTAATCCACAACAATTATACCTTTAGTCATTTAATTAACTTCAAATAGATCACTTAATTCTTGGTTTATTAAATAATAGCACACACATTTTATTTATTTCATGTGTGGCCCCAAATATATTAGATTAATATAAAATTAATCTAACAATCTCCCACTGGGCCACAAATGAAGCCTGAAATGTGTTTAACTTAATGAGCTCATAAAATTGTTATTATGTCCTTAGAGTATATCTGAATAATCTAGTTCAATAACCACATTGGTATAGGATCATAGTGGCCTTTGTTACATTAATCGTAACCCAACCATCCATGGTCACATATATCAATATAGTTACATGACATAGATCAATTGTGGATACATAGCATGGAAATTACATGCAATGTGATCTAAACATGTCTATTCCCAACTGGTCCTAATTTACTTTATGGAGATCTAAACTTAAGTTAGTCTAATAGTGTAAGGAATTGAAATACTTTATTTCTGCAGAACATAACCCAAATAATGTAATCAAAATCTAAAAGTCACACTATTATACAAACTCCCACTAAATCTGAATATCCTCAAGTAAAATCACACCCATACGAGCAGTGTGCTCATGAAAAACTTTAGGTGGTAATCCTTTAGTGAGCGGATCCGCTATCATGGAGTTTGTCCCAATGTGCTCTATAGATATTTGTTCACTCTGCACTCTTTCCTTCACAACAAGGAACTTGATGTCAATGTGTTTTGACTTTGTAGAGCTCTTATTGTTGTTGGAATATAAAACTGTTGACTTATTATCACAAAATATCTTGAGCGGTCTTTCTACACCCTCTAGAATGCACAGCCTAGTGACAAAATTACATAGCCATATTCCTTGATTGGATGCCTTATAACATGCTACAAACTCTGCTGCCATAGTCGATGAAGCTACAAGTGTCTGCTTGGCAGATCTCCAAGAAATTGCTCCACCAACCAACAAGTAAATATAGCCTGATGTGGATCTTCTGCTGTCTTGGCATCCAGCAAAATCAAAGTCGAAATACCCAATAATCTCTAACTGATCCGACCTTCTATATGTGAGCATGTACTCCTTTGTTCTCTGTAAGTACCTCATAACCCGTTTGGCTGTTTTCCAATGATCTATCCCAAGATTGCTCAAATATCTGCCCAACATGCCAACTATGAGCGCAATATCTGGACGCGTACATACTTGAACATACATAAGACTCCATATAGCTGAAGAATAATGAATCTTCTCCATTTCCTGGATTTTAAGATTGGTCTTAGGGTATTGACTAAGGCTGAATTTATCTCCTTTGGCGACAGGGGTGTCACCTGGTTTACTATTTTGCATGCCAAATCTCTTCAAAACTTTATTGATATAGTTCCTTTGTGACAATCCTAGAGTACCCTGATAATGATCCCGATGTATCTTGATTCCTAAAACAAATGAGGCATCACCAAGATCTTTCATCTCAAAATGTTTTGATATAAAACTCTTGGTGTCGTGCAGTATGCTTATATCATTTGTAGCAAGCAATATGTCATCAACATATAAAACTAGGAATATATATGTTTACTCCCACTGAACTTGTGATACACACATTCATCAATAACATTTGCCTCAAAACCATATGAGATAATTATTTGATGAAACTTAAAGTACCACTGACGAGAAGCTTGTTTGAGCCCATAGATGGATTTGGTTAGCTTACAAACCATTTTCTTTGGGTCTCCCAACACAAAGTTTTTTGGTTGTACTATATAAATTGTTTCCTCAATGTCACCATTAAGGAAAGCAGTCTTAACATCCATCTGATGTAACTCAAGATCAAAATGTGCAACAAGTGCCATAATTGTCCTAAAAGAGTCTTTCATAGAAAACGGAGAGAAAGTCTCTTTATAGTCAATTCCTTCCTTTTGAGTAAAGCCTTTAGCTACAAGACGTGCTTTATATCTTGCCACATTACCATTTGAATCCCTTTTGGTTTTAAATATCCATTTACAACCAATGGGCTTCGCATTGGAAGGTAATAAGATGAGTTCCCAAACTTTATTGTCTTGCATTGACTTGTACTCTTCATTCATGGCTTCAATCCATTTATGAGAATTGGAGCTTTGGATGGCTTGATGAAAGTTGATTGGGTCATCTTCCATCACTCCAGTTTCATTCTCATGTTCCTGAAGAAATACTATATAATCATTCGGAATAGCACTTCTCCTTTCTCTTGTGGATCGTCTTAATTGCACAGGCTCTTGAGGTAGTTGAGTTTGTTCCTCAGGAATAATCATCTCATATTGATGCTGGGGTTGAACAACATTGTCAGATGGTTGATGATCCAAATTTACTTCATGATCAATGACAAATATTAAAACTTATACATTGTCAAAAGTAATAGCGGATCCCTCTTCCTCTTCAAAGACAATGTTTCTTACTAGATTTCTCCCCCCAAACTCAACATCCTCAAAGAATGTAGCAGTTCCCGTCTCAAAAATTGACCTTGTACTAGGATCATAAAACTAAAACCCCCTGATCGCTCTGCATAGCCAACAAAGTAGCTGCTTAAAGTTTTGGAATCCAATTTCCTTTCATGAGGTCTATAAGGTCTCGCTTCGGCTGGACATCCCCAAATATGTAAATGGTTTAGACTATGCTTTCAACCCGTCCAAAGCTCATAAGGTGTTTTAGCAAGTCGCTTCGGCTGGACATCCCCAAATATGTAAATGGTTTAGACTATGCTTTCAACCCGTCCAAAGCTCATAAGGTGTTTTAGCAGCCGCTTTAGTTGGCACTCGATTTAGGATATAAGCTGTTGTTTTGAGTGCTTCACCCCAGAGTGATTCTGGTAAAGTAGAATAATTGATCATACTTCTTACCATATCTTTAAGAGTACGGTTTCGTCTCTTAGATACACCCTTCATGCTAGGTGATCTTGGTATAGTATATTGAGGGATAATTCCACATTCCTCTAGGTATTTAGCAAACGGTCCTAGACGTTGTTCTCCTGAACTATCATATCTACCGTAGTATTCACCACCACGGTCAGACTTGACATTTTTAATCATTTTGTTGAGTTGTAACTCAACTTCGGCTTTAAAGGTTTTGAACACATCCAAAGACTATGATTTTTCATGAATCAGGAATATATAGCCATATCTTGAATAGTTTTCTATGAATGTAATGAAATATTGTTGACCATTTCAAGTAGCTGAAGGGAATGGTCCACAGATAGCTGTATGAATTAATTCTAAGATGTCTGATGTTCTATAGGCTCCTAATTTCTTACTTTTGGTTTGTTTTCCCTTGATACACTTAATACAAACATCAAGGTCTGTAAAATCAAGAGATCCTAAAATCTCAACAGACACTAATCACTCAATTCTAGCTTTAGAGATGTGACCTAAGCGTTTGTGCCATAATGAGGCCGAATTTTCTTTCTCTAATTTACGCTTTGTACCTCTGGAACTAAAATGCAGATTTTCATTATAACTTGAAACAATTTCTAGCAAATATAGATTATCATAAGCAATAAGCAAACCGGTTCCAATAGCGTTAGAATTGATAGATAAACTAAATTGTCTATTTACAAATGAACAAGAATAACCAGATTTGTCCAAAACAGAAACTGAAATAAAATTCTGTTTAAAAGACGGAACAACAAAAGTATTTAACAAATCTAAATAACAACAAGTTTTCATAAGTAATCTAAAATGCCCAATTGCTTCAACTGCTACCGTCTTGCCATCTTCTCCATAAATGCATCCTTCAGCATCACTTGGAGGCTGGTAGCTCAGGCAACCCTGCAGTGAAACAAAAATGTGAGTAGTAGCACTCGAATCTATCCACAATATGTTTCTTGGTACTGAAGCTAAATTCGTTTCAGAACAAACCAAAGTAAGAAATGTACCTTTCTTTACGCGCCATGCGTGATATTTTTGACATTCCTTCTTCATATGTCCAGGCTTTGCCGCAGAAGAAACAACCATGCTCGGCCTTTGGTTTCTTTGGCTCTAGACCCTTAGAAGCAGCAACTTCACCCTTTTTTTCTTTTTTTGCCCTTATCTTTAGAAGTGCTTACCACATGTGCATATTCAGATTTCTCTTGCTTCAGTCTCTCGTCCTCTTACACATGGAAGGAAATCAGTTCATTGAGATTCCACTTCTCTTTCTGACAGCTGTAACTGATTTTGAACTGATTAAATTGTGCTGGGAGAGAGATAAGGACCAAATGCACAACCAAATCATCAGATAGGTCGAGCCCTAATGCCTTAAGCTTAGAAGCAAGATGAGACATCTCCATGATGTACTTCCGAATATTTCCATTGCCTTTATAATTCATTGAAATCAAGCTTGCTAAATGCGTACTTGTTTCAGCCTTATTGTTTTTTGTAAAACGTTTCTGAATTTCGGTAAAAAACTCATTAACACTTGTAACCTCATCAATTATAGCACTCCTAAATACTTCTGGAACACTGCACTTCACAATCATCATCCTATTAGATCGATCCCACTTTTCATAGTACAACACATCCTCAGATGTACTATCATCAGTGAGTTCGTCCGGCTTAGGGTGTCTGAATGATAAGTTTAGATCCATGCAGTCTAAGAGAATCATCATATTCTCTTTTCAGTCCTTAAAATTAGTCTCATTCAGAACCGGGACACTATTCATATTTGCAGATATAAAAGTAGCAGATAGAAAAGATGAATAGAGAACAAAAATAAAATATAAATAATGCTCACATTAAACAACTCAATTAATAATCTTTAAGAATTTAAAAACAAATTATTACATTTCAAGATACCTGACACAACATTAGTAACAAGTCTTTGGACTATAATACTAACTGTAAATGGTACTCTTGTTGCAATGATCAAATTTTGACAATAAATTATGTCAAGTAATGAACCAATCTTTGGATTAGTACATTACTCACATTAAGTTATCTTAATACTTGTCACAAATTTACCATCACAAGTGTGTGTGCAATTAGGCCAAATATTAACCTTCCTTTGGGTCGATTAATATCCGCAGGAATTACACAAACACAAACACAAACATCTAACACCCCAAATAAACTAATATACACAAGTGATATCACTTTGGTGACTTCCTGCTTTAATTAGCATATCATCAGTGTTAGACCAATAATCATTTCAATTTAAAGATTATAAAACCATAACCGAAATAATTAATAAAACTGTAACCGAAACATGGTCTAACCATAACAATTACAAAATTCTAGGTAAAATGATATTAATAACTCAATAATCTAATCATGGATGGGGCTCTGATACCACTTATTGTCCCCTAAATCTTCATAACATCCAGATTAAATTACTGATAAATACGAAAGCGGAAGCATACCTGAATCCATGGTGATTCGTAGTGGTTCTTGAGTGTAGGAGATAGACTTCCAATCTTCTCTTTTCTCTTTAGTTTAAAATTCTCTCTGAATCCATAATGATTCGTAGTGGTTCTTGAGTGTAGGAGATGGACTTCCAATCTTCTCTTTTCTCTTTAGTTTAGAATTCTCTCTGAGAGGATTAGAGAATTACAGAGGATAATGAGAGATTGGGGACCATAATCCCTTTTATATAAATATCATGACTATTGGTTTTCTTTTAGAAAACCTAACAGTCACGTTATTTATGATAATAATTATCACTTCAGCCCCTCATTAGAGTGATGATTAAATTCTGGTATCTATGCATTTAATCCACAATAATTATACCCTTAGCCATTTAATTAACTTCAAATAGATCACTTAATTCTTGGCTTATTAAATAATAGCACACACATTTTATTTATTTCATGTGTGGCCCCAAATATATTAGATTAATATAAAATTAATCTAACATTTGGTACACTAGTATTGGAGATTTTCGATTATGTGGTTATTGAGACAGTGATTAGGCAGGCTCTATTAATGATTGTAGAAGCAATGCAGGCTATACTTTCAACCTCAGCTCATGTGCTATCTATTGGTGCTCCAAAAAGCAACCATTTATTGCATTGCCATCATCTGAAGCTAAGTATATTGCAATAACTTCAGCAGTGTGTCAAGCAACTTGGTTAAGGAGAATTCTAGAAGAATGGAGCAACATAAAAAAAAGGCAACAATTATTTACCGTGATAATTAGTCCACAATTGCAATGACTACAAACTCTGTGTTTTATAGTTGCACAAGACACTTAAAGACAATGCGTCACTTCATCAGATTGGTGGAAAATAGAAGCATCAAGATGTCCAATGTAGTACTAATGAGCAGCTAACTGATGTATTTACAAAGCCTCTGTCTTTGGAGGATTTCCTTAAATTCAGGGATAATTTAAAAGTCGTTAGGTTTTTACATTAAGGGGGAGTGTTAACATTAATGTAGAAATAGTTATGGTTAGTCCTAGTCTTTTACAATATGTTTAATCCAAGTCAATAAAATTGTTGTAAGTAGTTCCTTGTGTTTAGGAAGTCCATGATTTGGTGTATTTATGTCTATCCTTGTTTTGTAAGTTACGGGGCTATTAGTTGTATTAGTGATTCTTGACTAATAGGAGTTTGTTAATGTGCAGCTCTATATAATCATTTATTATCATTCAATAAAGATCAATAAACTTCTACACCAAATATTTATAGCATTATCTATTTTTTGAATTATCAGTTTTTATTTTAAATTCATCCTATCTTAATAGGTCCAAAGATGTGTGACTTGCCTTAGTGTCTTATTCCTTTTGTTTTGGTCTAATTTTAGCTAGCCTAAAACATTATGAGAGCTTCCCTATAGCTGGCGATTCTTTCTTTCTAGAGGTGGTTTTCTGGATAAGATGGTGATTGAACTTCTTGGAGGTGGTTTCTTGACACTACAAGAAAATTGTTAATAGATGACTGACAACTTATGACAGATTCTGGGTATATCATAAAATTATGATAGACTTGTGATATAATTTACAATCTATCATGAATTAATTATGGCTTTGTGATATAATTATTTTCTATCATGAATTAATGATGGTTTTATGATAGAATTATTTTTTTATCATGGATTAACGATAGGTTTGTGATAGAATTATTTTTTATCATGAATTAATGATAGTTTTATGGTAGAATTATTTTTTATCACAAATTATTATTTTTTACTTAACCACGTGTCAAGTTATAATTGGTAACTTAATATGTGAACAATTACATTATATTTCCAAAGTATAAAATGAAAAAATGAACCTTAAATTTAACCTAATTAAACACACTACTGTTGCCGCCGCTCCCCTGCTGCTCTTCGATTTCACTACTGCCACTACTCTGCCATCATCAAGCTTTAGCCACCGACTACCAAACGGGCCACCATTCTGTACATCGCTGACTTGTTGCTGCCATTCATCTTGGTCATCGCTATCGCTCCTCTACCATCACGTCAAGCTTCAGCCCAGCCAACTGTCGTTGCTTTACCACACTGTTAGTCTATCGCCGAGATCAATATCGTTCCTTAACGGTCGTTTAGAATTTTCCTCTCACGCTTTCCACGGTCGCTATTCTCCTTCTTCACTAACATCACTTGTAAAACGAGATACCGAAGGAGTTGCAGATATGTTCCTTTCACACTACATCTCTCTGAACATTGAAAAGTCTGTTCTTTTCATATTCTTCCTCACTTTGAAAACACCCGAAAGGAAATTATAATCACAAGTAATTGGAACGATGTTTTTTTATCCTTTTTATGTTAGTCAAAGATTCATTTTTTGAAATTTATAATTAACTAAATTTTGTTTATTTTGGCATTGAATTTTGTGTTTCGTGTCACTGTTAGTATCCTAAGAGGCTTCTTTTTTCTTTTTTCTTTTCCAAGTCAAACCTAGGGTTTCGTCCTTAATTTGTTTGGTTTGGCATTTTCTTAGCGACTACGCTGGGTTAAATTAAGTGTTTCTTTTTTTTTTGGGGGTTTGTTCGGAGTTAAATTACGTATCGTAATTGTGCTTATTTGTTGTTGCATTATACCCTTATGACTTTGGAACTTTTATACACGAATTTTTGTTTGATTTTTTATTTACCAAATAAGATTGTTACCTAATGCGTTTGGCTATTGGAATTAGTTAATTTTCTTGTAATTTAATTTCTACAGATCAATAGCTCTGTAAGATGGGTTTCAATGCAGTCTATCGGTGCTTAATGGAGATGTTTCCCGAGGTATTAGTCTGTTCTACAAATTGAACTCATAACTAAAGCATTACTTTTTTTTGTTATTTATTTCTTCTTGGCTTGCAATTATATATTTCAAAACCTGTTATTGATATTTAAACGAGATATGTGTATTAACCTATGATGCATATTATATTAAGGGCTTTATGTTGTGCCATTTCTATGTTTTTTTGGAGTACGAGAAAGCCAGTAGCCCTTTCGTATAACTTTGAGTGAATTGTTCTTCTATTAGCTTTTGGGATTTAATTATTACTAACTGTAACTTCTCTCTTTAATGTCTGAATTTACTGGATATAGAAAGGAAGACAACATAAATCTTTTTTATTGCTTTTTGCATTGGAACATATGAATTGTTGAATAATAGAAGCCTTTCGTAATTCTTCACAATTGTATTTTCCTTCTTTTAATTACTAATCTGCATTTTATGTTGTAGTAGAAGATAAATCTGGAATGCCCGCTCGAGTTATTAGGTCAAATACTCTTCATATTGTAAATAATGTAGATTTTGCGAACGAATGAAATTATTAAGAGCTATAATTTTGTTAGTTTATATTTTTGATGCTTTGAATTGAAAATTTAATTCTCTGTTGTCAAATTGTAGCCTTGGGTTCGTGATCTTAAGCAAACCATTTAAGGAAAAATGACAATTTTTTTGGGGAAGGTGTAGAACTCATTTTTGTGAAGCCCTGCATAAACTGTTGGTGTGACATTTTTAACTTTAATTTTTATATAAATTCCTTTAGCAGTCCTGTATTTGTAGAATTTTTATTAGCTTATATGGTTATTATATATTATTAATTAAAGAATTAATTGGGTGTTTCATTTTGGGCTTCTTAGGAAAGTTACAATAGGGCTCTTGCAATTCTGAGGTGATCTAGAGTATGAAAATAAAACTTGTCTCCTTCAACATGATTTTCTCTTTTTTATTTTCAAATTGTACATTGCACTATTTGAGTATGATTCAGATGAGATCCAATCTTCCATGTTGTTATGTCTCTATTTGGTGAGAAACTTTAATGCATAGAAACTAGATCTATTGTTGATGTTGTAGTGATATGCCCATTTCTCAGGCTTATGAGGTTTACCATTGCACAAGTTTGCTTTGTGCAAATAACTCCATACTTGTATTACTTTTGTAAGGAATATGACTGCAAGGCTCTTGACTGCAGGTATGGTGTTAGTTTCAAAATTTTTAATTCCTTTCTAGGTATTCTTAATGGTGTTTTGTAGACTATTTTAACTCACAAAGATAGTTGGTAAATAAAATCTATTAATATCATTGGAATTGTAAATGGACCAGTCCTGTTATGCCCCTTTTCTGTAGAGGAAAATTAGAGAATTTGATAATAGTTTCTTTTCCATTAGAGTCCTAAATTTGTTATCAACCTTATATCCTTATTGTCCAACAAAATCTGTAATACAAATGGTGTTTTAGTTTATTTTTGTCTTTATTATGACATCCAAGTATGAGTTTCCTTTAATGTTGTGTATTGGCTTACAAGGAAGTAAACTACACCGAGGACAATTCTTTCTGTCACTAAAATCTTCACTTTTGTACTTTTTCCTTTTTTGTTATTCTTGCAATTCTTCTCATTTTCTCTATTCTATTGTACATTTGATAAGTGCAGCATGTAAATTGCTTTTGGTTCTTGGATGCTTAAGGTTATATAAATATTTAGGTGAGTACTAGCAAAAGATGTTTATGTTGATTCTTAGTTTTTAAATCTACTCTACTTGCTATAGGTTCTTTGATTAGAAAATAGTAAAATGTTTTTTTTTTGCCCCCTTAGAGAATAGTAAAATGCTTGTTAAACATTATTTTCTACATGTTGCTATAATCCAGGGCTGCATATAAGGGATTTGTATATACTACAATTAAGGGCATGCTAAGCGAATGGAGAGGCAACAATAGCAATCTGAAGGGCAAATAAAAATAATGGTGGTGATTAAAGGAACTGAGAAGAATTGTTGACCTCTTACTACTTAGACTCTACAAGTGATTTACCACTGGAATTTGGTGGACATTGATTTTTTGTACAAGTATTTTGATGTTGGTGAATATTTATTTTAGGATATCTTTTGAAAATTTGGGATTGATGTAGTTTAGATGCTTCAATAACATAGTTTGTATTTATATATAAAATTTCATGTATTTTATTTATTGGATTTTTAATTACTAGTATTATATTATGTATTTATTTTATATTGACAAATTTTATTTATAAAAAAATTTATAGAATTTGTAAAATAATAATAATAATAAATAAAATATTAATTCAGTAAAAAGAATAATAATATTTACAATATTAATAAAATTGTAAATAATTTAATAGAAATAATACTAATTTTCCCCCAAAAAATTCCTAAATATTTAAATAATTTTGATTTCCCACTAAAATGTAGTGTGACGCATGTATGACTTTTAACAGCTACCATAAACTCATGGCGGGAAAAATTATGTCATAAATTAATGACAGTGACATAGATGACATATATTTTGTCTGTCATGCACCCCTCTTTATGACGGTTATTTCCCGTCATCTATTGCCTATTTTCTTGTAGTGTGAGGACAGTGATGGTTGGTGATTAACACTAAAATGTGTACGTGTAATAAAGATAACATTTTCAATATCTGCTTTTTATTTTAAAGACAAAAATCAATTTTCTTAAAATTATAACAAAAGTAAAAAAAACAACATTTTACTATTTTCCATCTTTTTTTTAGATTATGTGGGTTTTGAATAAGTTAAATATATTGTATTGGGTAGTTGTTGTGCTCAAGCAATAGTGAAGAAACAAACCCTAGATTCTTTGCAGTAAACTTTAGAGAAATACCTATTTCATGTTAAAATATTAATTACTTCCATTAATTTGTCTATTAAAATTAGGGTGGGCAAACATCTTGACCCGACCCGATCTGACTCGATCCAATCTGAAAAAAATCGAGCTAGGGTTAGATCGGATTGCTTGTCAAATCTGATTGGATGGTATATGACCAATCTGATTGGATTGTGATCGGATCGGGTTTAATCCAATCTGATTTGAAAATCCGATCGAGTTGGTCACTGAAAAGAAAAAACTTATGAACAACATGGCTCACACGGTCACACCTCACTCTGTGTGTCCCAAGCAAACACCACAGCTCCACTTCAAAAAAAAAGGACAAAAATAAATTACAAAAACGAAGTTTAGAGTCATACTGCGCTATTCACTCTCTTCCTTATCTTCTTTCTCACAACTCACACAAACAACTAACAAGCAACAATAGCAAGTCATTATGGCAGCAGGCCAGCAGCAACACACCACTTTGACTAGATCTGCTGCACTGACGATAGGATTTGCTGGCTCCTCCATCGACGGTTGCTCCACTTTACTTCGATCGAATCTGCTCTTTTGGCAATCATCGACGAAACTGGTGAAGCCATCAACGAAACCCATTGCCGCTTGATCCATTGGCCACCGCTTCATCTGCGTGAAGCCATCGACGGTTGTTCCAACGAGATCGAGACTAAGATTCACCAAGTCCTCCAAGCTTGTAAATTTTTCAATTTATATTTTTTTATGACAATCACTGGCAAGGGGAAACGAACTAAAATGAAGTAATTTCGTAAAAGTAATCTTGTAATAATTAAAAAATTATAAAACAACCCTAAAATTAACAAAAATGACTCAAAATTGTCCTTGACCCGAACTAGACCCAAATTTTCAATCTGATCTGAATGCAATCTGATCCGATCCAATCTAAAATTCAGGTTGAATTAAGATGAATTTCTCTCCAACCCGATTAACCCAAAATCCGATCGGGTTGATCCGAACCCGATCTTGCCCACCCCTAATTAAAATTAGCCATCATTTTCTACAAGGGTATCATGAAAAGGAGATATCTAATTAGAATTTATTATTAGCAAGGTAAAACATTTGGTGGACATTTTCACTAAGCCTTTTAATGAGATAAGTTTTGAACAATTAGGCAAGAACAAGGCATATCTAATGGAATAATTTCATTGACTTGTTTTGGGCTAATAATGTAAGTATATTTGCACTTCATACTTTTGTTGCCTTTTTCATATGCAAATTATACGTACTTCTAATGTCTTTGGAGTTCAAACCTTAAACCAACCCATTTGCAACCAAAAACAACTTAAGAAAATATTACTTCTAGCCAAGTATCATACGTTGGAGCCAAAAATTAAGGCTCTGGCTTACCCTGGCTACATGCTTGTTCGACAATGAGTATCAATACCTCTTACAAAAAGTGCACCCCAATGCTTATTTATTCAATATCCACAATAATTATTACAGTAGTTAATATACAATATGAGCAGTATACTGATAAAATTTCTCACGACTGGCTGTTAAATTCCTTCCACTCCTGTGAGTAGAATGGGGCCATCTATAGTACCTGCATGTATGCGATACATGGATTAAAAACATTCGTTTCATTATTAAATAATAAAAAATTTGAGAGAATTGGAAACTTGTGAAACCAGTCATGCTTTTGGTTTATGTTAAAAATATATAAATGAAAAAAAATGACTTTAGATTAAGGTTGTATTTACTTGCTGGAGTGGGAGTGAGGAGTGTGTATTCCTCCCACTTCAGCGTTTACTTCCTCAAAATAGGAAGGAATTGGGAATCCCACTCCGTAGGCTCCACCCATTTTTGGAGTGGGGAGTGGGAGTGGGACTCCCATTGGGGGAGGTGGTCCACTCCCACCTCTCCCTTTTTTACCCTTTTATTTTTAATTTAATTTTTAATTTGATTTAATATTTTATAATTAATAAAATAAAATGAATAATATTATATTTATTTNATTATATTAACATAGAATTAATAAATATAATATTATTATATTTTATAATAATAATAATAAATAGTTTATTCTAAGAAAATATTAATTTTGTACTAAATAATATGATATTATTATTTTATATAATAATAAATTTAATATAATTACATTTAAATTTAATATAATTATATTAAATAAACGAAAATAATGTTTCATTTTATATTAGAAATAAAATTAATAAAAAAATTATGATTTACATAATTAAGAATATTATTAATTATTATTAATTTATAAATATAATAAAATATTTATTTTATTTTCCAAATATATTTTTATTAATTTTTTAATTACAAATTATAGTTCTTTACATAAGGATAAAATTATAATTTAAAACAATTTACTCCCAATCCAAAACAAAATAAACAAATAATTGAGATTCTGATTGACAATCCATACTTTTATTTAGTCTAAGTAAACACCATACTCCCACTCCCACTCCACACTCCTAATCCAAGGATTCCCACTCCTCAGGATTCCTACTCCAATCCAAAAAGTAAATGCGGCATAAAAATCCTCCTCGCACGCACGCATCACGACTCTCTCACCTCACCTCTCCTCGTCTTATTCCATAGCCATCAACGGCGGTGCAAGTCGGCAACGATCAATTGCAGCTGATTATCTTCTTCTCTGGCAATGATCAACGGCGGCACAAGCACGTCATCATTTGCGAATCAATCTCATAGCTTCTCATTTAGCGAACCAACTCTTACAAATCCCTCAAATTCTCAATCGACAAAGCCTTCAAGAACTCGAGACTATGAAAATCGAAAACCCAGCTAAAATCTCCGCCAAAAAGTCCAAGACCAAAAAGATTGACCGTGTCGAGACCAGCCTTAAAGAATTCAGTCGTGATATGTCGTTGTTCAAGTTCAAATCCGGCGCCATTGTCGCCCTCATTCTGTTCGTCGTGTTTGGCATCTAAGAGGGGAAGTTGTTGCGAAAATACCATTCAAGCCCTTTGGGATTTTCATGAAGGCGAGCCAACAGCGAACTTCGTTGATAAGATAGTGGTTTGTATTTTCATCCTGGTATCTTTTTTTTTTTGCGCGAACTTATTTATAAAAAAATAATTATTTTTAGCTATTTTCACTATTTTAGGTTCCAGGTAACTATGGCCAATGGGTCGTGCCGACCACCAACTGTCAGTCCACAAGGGCTCGTGGGCTGGCACGGCACGGCCCACCAAATTGGTGGGCCGTGCCGTGCCCACCTTTTTTCAGTTGAGCCCAGCACGGCCCACGGCACGAGCGGGCTCGTGCCGTGCCATGGACTGTGCCCAAAAAAAGTCCACCAATTTTTTAGTTTTTTAGCGTGCTTAAAAAAGTCCACGTGTCTAGCGTGCTTTATTCAAGTCCACGTGCCTGATGTGCTTTTTTAAGCCCACCAACATAATAATAATAATAATAATAATAATAATAATATTATTATTATTATTATTATTATTATTAATATTAATAATAATATTATTATTAATATTAATAATAATCATAATCATAATCATATTAATTTTTATTAAGAGAGCAATTAACATTTTATTATTAGTTTATCATAATTTCATAACTATATATTTTATTTCACAATAATCAATCATGATTCATAACACAACAATACATAAATTTAATTCCATAGATCATAATAATAATTAATTAAAATTAAAAATACAATCCTCGAATAATCATTACAATAAGCCATAACTATGAAATATTAATATAACAAATCATAGGTCACAACTTACAAGTTACAACTACAAAACACGAACTACGATCAATTGACGAATAACAAGCACGAAAAAAACATTTATTAATCACAACTATGGATACATGAAACGAGCAAGGTTAATTCTATCTCGGCTGGTGGCGAGCTAAACAATTTGACACGTGCCGACGTAAACCCAAGGTGCCATGGCTATTTGAATAAATAACTTTTCGATGACAATAGTTGCACCTCAAGATCATCTGCTTGTAAGGACGATGCAAACTATTATCTATTATTTCCTCCCTTATTGTAGTAAAATTTTGGAAAAGCTCATTTAAAAAACGACTTCTAGGCTGATTTAGCCTAGCGTTTTGTTGAGGTCCAACTACATCAACATCGTATTCTTGAGGGTGTTGAGGTTCTTCTGGATTCATATTATGTTGCTGCAGATTCATAATGATTTTGGCTTTTAGAATATTGGAAAGTTTGAGGAAAAATAAGAAGAATAAGAATTGTGAAGCATCATAGCATAATGGTGTGTATATATAATATTAGATGGTAATAAAAAGATAAAAAATAATTTTATTTACTTTGTCGGTGGGAGTAAAAAAAGAGTAAGTAAAAAAATATTTAGTGAAATATAAATATAGCTGTGAGGCAAGTACTTGGTTGGCATGTGGGAAAAAATCTTAAATTATTTAAAAATCTACAATCTGCACGTCTGCATGTGCACTATATGACAAGTTGACAATTACCGTGTTGAAAATTTGAGTTGAGAATTTAAATTCAAAGAAATAAAGTACTCTACATAATGAATGCAAGCTCCTCCTTTACTACTAGTTTACTATTATAATATTATCTCATCAACACACTTGTGATAGGATTTATTAACATTATGATAGTTGCGTGATTCTCTTGTAACAATGAACCATAATTTTTTTTAATTTAATATGTTGTTTTGAAAAAAAATTAATTACAAAAATTATTTTAAAAAATAAATAACAACGGTGCACTTAGAAAATAAGTTTTTCTAATTATTAAATAATAAAAAAATTATAAATTAATTTTATTACTCACCCAACGGACAAATTTTTTTTGAATTAACAGTAAAATTGATATGACTACTCAATTTTACAGTATAAGCAGTCGGGCTCTGATTATCAATTACTGTTTTTTGATTTTTAATAACAAAAAAATTTTAAATCAATTTCATATTTTCATTACTCACCCAACAGACAAAAAAAATTGAATTAATTGAATAAAAAATTCTGCATTAATTGAATTAATAATAAAGTTGATATGCCTTTCCCAAAAAAAACAATAAAGTTGATAGACTTGACTAGTTAATTTCACTTTCACAACATGGGCATTCATGACTCAACAATTAGACTTGACTAGCTTACAGAATTTGTAAGCTACAGACTGCAGCATGAGCCGTTGGATGTGGAGTGAGAAATTAAACAATAGACAATCAAATGGTGGGAATGGGATGACATGAGATGTTTGTTACAATCTTGCAGAATCGGTACCATAGAGTCATAGACAGATCCCTCAACAATTAATTTTTAATAATAAAAAATTCTAAATTAAATCAATTACTCACCTTACAATTCCAAGTTTCCAACGGAAAAATGAATGATAAAATGTAACTGTTTAATTTGCTGCAGCCTTGCAGAGTTGCAGGAAGCTTTGCAGTTGTAGACTTGTAGGTTTGCAGTGTGTTTGCCCGTTTTTGACCGTTAAAATGTTTGCTTTTTTATTTGCTCGTTTCTAACTGTTAATATGTTTACTTTTTACTCTATTTAAACGATTAAATTATTTTCGAATTCATCTCACATTCTCACTTCTCAATTTCTAATTCTTTATCTCCTCGTTATCTCTCTTATCTCATCAGTCACCTCTAGTCTCTGCTTGCCCAATCTTCTTTGCTACAATTCCAGTGCCTTTATTTACCAAAACATTAATTATATAAAATGTCTCACTCTCATTTTGAGTTAGATGAGAATTTTAATTTTGTTAAAGAGGGAGAGGAAGTTGCAAATGAAGAAATTGCTGCACCAGAATTTGATCCAAGTAATATATTTATTGTCCCACCTGAACGATCGCCTCCTACTTCTCAAGCAAGTCAAAGTGGTTCTACTTCTTCAACTGTCAGTCCTACTACTACCTCCAAACGACAAAGAATATCGATTGTTTGATCATGTTTTACTTTGGAAAAACATCAAAATAAAAAAGGTAAAATGGTGGATCAAGCAGTGTGCAAATATTGTCAATCTGCTTTAAGTGCCAAAAGCAATGGTGGAACTGGACATCTTAGGCGACATATGGAAACTTGTCAGACAAAACACACGCCACAAGACCCAACACAAACCCAACTCTCACAATATGGTTCTGGATCTTCCGATATAATATCATTCAGATATTCACAATAGAACATGCGAGAAGAATTGGCTCGGTATATTGCTGCAGCAGAACAACCTTTAACATTTTCAGAAGATGAACGTCTAATAAATTTTTTGCAAAGGTATGTTCAACCTCAACTTAAGAAAGTGCCTAGACATACATTAAAACGTGATTTAACTAAAATTTTCCATGACATGAAAAAACTTTTAATTAATACTTTTATCAATTTTAATGGTATTATTTCAATTTCTTATGATTGTTGGACTGGTATTAATATGGTTGGTTATTTTTGAGTGACTTTGCATTCTATACATGAGATTAATGGTAAATGGAGGTTGGAAAAAAATTGCTTGCATTTCGTGAATTAGAATATCCTCACACTGGTTCAGTAATTTATGCAGCTATAATGTCTGTTTTAAGAGAATATGAAATTACTAATAAATTGTTTAGCATATCATTTGATAATGCATCTGCCAATACAGTGGCAATTGATATGTTTTTGCGGAATATTTCTACTCTCATGCCTGCACGTGGTTCAAAATTTTTTCATGTGAGATGTGTGTGTCATATTATTAATTTAATTGTTCAAGCTGGTATGACTCATATAAATCATTATTTAGAAAAAATTAGAGCATCCATTTTATATATTAGAGCACCTTCAAGACGTCAACAATTTTTAGAGACATTGAAAATTTTTAGATTGAAAAGGAGAAAATTCAACCTTGACATGAAAGTTCGTTGGAATTCTACGTATTTAATGTTGCTTTCTTGTCAAAACTATTCTGAAGTAATTTCTAGCTTTTACAATTAGAGAATGAATGATGAAGATTATCATATCACTGATTATGATTGGAATGTTGCATTTAAATTTATGGAAGGTATTTTATGATGCTACTCTTGCATGTTCTACTGTTTATGAGCCTACTTCATGTAGAGTGTTAATGCACTTGTACAATATAAGTTATACTTTTAAGACTTTTAGAGAGAATATTATGTTTAAAAATATTTGTGATACCATGGAGGAAAAATTCCAAAAATATTGGAAAGATATTCCCCACCTATTTATTTTTGCAGCAGTGTTGGATCCTACAATCAAGGAAGTTGGTGCAAAACTTTTAGTTGAGGGTATTAGTGAAAATTTACAAACCGGACTTGATACAAATTTTGATACAATTATGTCCTCTATGCATGAACTTTTTAATTTTTATCGAAATAAATTCGGATCAAGCAATACATATTCTAATGTTCAACAAGCATCGACTTCTTATAAAAATCCAGCTCACCTTTTGTTACTCAAAGGTAAGGGTGTTGCCTCTAGTATTGATACTAATCATAATGAATTGCAAAGATATTGTTCTGCCAATCTTGAAGATTTAGCAACTCCTTCACAATTGCAAAATTTTGATATTTTAGATTTTTGGATGGGTAAGACATCTTTTTTCCCTATATTATCCATTATGGCCCGTGATCTACTAACCCCTCCAGCTTCAACTGTAGCATCAGAATAAACTTTTAGTACAGGTGGCAGAATTCTAGATGAACATCGGTCAAGATTGTCATCAGAGACATTAGACTATTTGTTGTGTTTGAAAGATTGGGAAGATGTTGAACGCCGAGTGCAACAAGATTGGTAAAATGCTTTAATTAAACAAATTGAGAGTTTGAATGTTGATCAAGATGAAGTGGATCCAGATTATGCAGAGTACTGAACATTGAAGCCACTTCCAAAAACTAGAGATTTTTTTTTCTTGTAACTTTTTGAAGCAATTTTTATTAGTGAGAAGGTTGTAAATTTGCAAATGATAGATGGTTCAGTAGGTGCCAGCCTAGTTGGGATGTACTGTTAACTGTAGTGATGCAAATTACACATAATTTTATTTGAATTACTAATATTATAATTGTACTTTAACTTCATTCAATGAAAATGTAATTTTTAATTTATCATAAGTTTTCTTGTGTATAAAATGGAAAATATTTCATTAACAAATGAAACATATCTCTATTAAATATTAACTAAATTATGATTTAATATTAATATGAAAAATATTTTATTATTAATTTTGTAAAAAAATTTATTTATAATTTATAATTTATAAATTTATGATATTTATAATCTTATTTATTAAAATCATGATATTTAGTTATTTACTTAAGCATTTAATAAATTATAAACGTTAATAAATTATAAACATAAATAAATAATTAAATAAATATCATAAATAAAATTAAATATCATAAATAACATTATTCATTTAATAAATATCATAAATAAAATTATGATATTTATAATTTTATTTAGTAAAATCATGATATTTATTTATTCATTTAATAAATTATAAACATAAAAGATTAGAATATTTATTTAAACTAAGATGTAAGGATTTTAATTAATTTTTAAAAGTCTATGCTAAAAAATATATTAAAACATTTAATTTCAAGATATTGTACTTTAATTTCCTAACATTTTATATTTACTTTTTGTTAAAAAAATTTACTTAAATATATTTTGGCCCACGTGCTATTAATGGCTCATGGGCCGCGTACTAGCCCACTAATGAACCGTGCTTATTACGTGCTTTTTTTCATGTCGTGCTTTAAGGCCCGCGTGTCTAAAATTCTAGGCCCGGCACAGCCCACGTGCGTGCCGTGACGTGCTGTGCCTCGTGCCTCACCGAAACGTGTTCATGTCGTGCCATGCCGTGCCTGGGCCGTGCCACGTGCCGCCCGGCCCATTGGCCATCTTTAGTTCCAGGTGATGTGGTGGTTGACCTATGTAGCATGACAAACCTGTTGAAAATTTATTTTAAAAAAGTGTCAAAATGGTGGGTGGTTGAGCAACCATTTTTAAATTCAAAGATGGTGGGTGGTTGAGCAACCATCTTTGAAATCAAAGATGGTGGGTGGCTAGCCATTGAACAAGGAAAATGGGTAGGTGTCGCCCATGGAAAGAAGAAAAAAAAAAGGAAGAAAAGGAAGTCATAATTTGGCTATAAATAGAGGAGTGCTCCTCCTTATTTTTGTATCTAAATTTCAGAGAAGCGATCCAAATTTTGGTGAGAATTGAGAGATAGAAATATTCTTAAGCATGTCGTTATATTGAAGGAGTATTTGACTCCTCAATATGGGTATTATGGGGTTGTTTTGTTAAGGAATATTCATCGGGATAATGTATTTGGGGTTTTGGGGGAGAGAAAATTATTTCTGAGAGTGGTTGTAATAATTTTCCACATAGTGAATATTTTTCTCTGGTTGTCTCTCGACAACGATCATGGTTTTTCTCCAAATTTAGAGTTTTCCACGTAAATCTTGTATTGTGTGATTGATGTATTCTCCATTTAATTTTCTTATTAATTTGTTACTTGATAAATTGCTTGGAGTGATCTTGGGAGGAAGGTCAATTTCCTAACAGTGGTATCAGAGCCATTGATTGAAGGTTTGGTGTCGGGACACTATTCACGTATACGATATTGTTCATGTATACGGTACTGTTCACGCGACGCAGTAGAGCCAATTCAAATAGTCCATGGTGAAGAGCGGAGGCTGATCTATAAAGCATATATGTCAACAGATAGTGTTTTTCAAACTTGGTGGAGTTTGATGTTGCTGAAAAATTAATGAGAGAATGATTTTTTGTTGGCTTGTGGAGAATTCAAGTTAAAGGTATATGCAATCTGGTATGCACAATGATTTGAAGGTGTGGGCAATTTGGCACCTTAAGGAAATTGTCAAGAAGGTGGAGTGAGCTCGGAAAATTGCTCCAGAATCAGGAGATACTGATATTCTCGCAGATGGTGAATTTCTTTTTTATAAGAGATTGAGTTAGTTCTTTTGGCATGTAGATATCCAAGTTGCCATGAAAGAGAACATATTATTATCAGTGGGGTCCACAAGTTTGCATGCATGCATTGGCTTGGTATAAATGCAAGGTGTGTGGTGGAAAAGTTATATCATGGCTGAAGAATTCTCAGTGAAACCAAGCATGAGAATTGCACCATAAATTTCAGCAGGATATTTTGACATGTGCCAAGAAAAATCTTAGAATGGTTAATTCTAAGTGGTATACTCTTTATGGTGGAGTGTGATAATTCTTTATATTGAGAATTATGACTGCTGGTGAAGACAATGTTTTGTAGCAGTGGCTATGAATTTTTTTTTTTAATCATGGTAGAGATTGTTGAAAATTGATTAAAAAAAAGTGTCAAAATGGTGGGTGGTTGAGCAACGATCTTTGAATTCAAAGATAGTGGGTGGCTAGCCATTGAACAAGGAAAATTGGTAGGTGCCGCCCATGGAAAGAAGAAAAAAAAAGGAAGAAAAGGAAGCCATAATTTGGCTATAAATAAAGGAGTGCTCCTCCTTATTTTTGTATCCATATCCCAGAGAAACTATCCAAATTTTGGTGAGAATTGAGAGATAGAAATATTCTTAAGCATGTAGTTATATTAAAGGAGTATTTGGCTCCTCAATATAGGTATTATGGGGTTGCTTTGTTAAGGAATATTCATCAGGATTATGTATTTGGGGGAGAGAAAATTATTTCTGAGAGTGGTTGTAATAATTTTCCATATAGTGAATATTTTTCTCTGGTTGTCTTTCGACAACGGTCGTGGTTTTTCTCCAGATTTAGAGTTTTCCACGTAAATCTTATGTTGCATGATTGATGTATTCTCAATTTAATTTTCTTATTAATTTGTTGCTTGATAAATTGCTTAGAGTGATCTTGGGAGGAAGGTCAATTTCCTAACAAAACCAGACTATCGAGCTCGGTGGTGGCCTTCGTCAAGTCTCTTTCTAGTTATAATTTGATATTCTGGTTATATTTATTTCGTAAAACTAGTTGAAATCATAACGCTTTGCTTAAGTATTGTGAATGATTTACTTCTTTATGAATATTAAGTGCATCAGATGTGATAGATTTAAAGTGATAACACTAATGGAATTAGTTTTGAATTGTTATTATAGTCGAACTCAGTATCCTCTCAACTAGTTTACTCGTTTTATGTTAAAGCTTTCAAAGAAATCATTTTATATCAAGGAAACAAAGGAAAGGAAAATGATTGATTGATATTGAAATTCGTTTGGAATGATATTCAGGAATGTGATTCTGTTTCTTTGCATGTATGTGATACATGCATGTATTGTAGCAAGACCCTTATTTTCCTATTATATATAACACTCTGTACAGTACAACACAAATATTGTTAAAAAATCACAGTATTTTATAGAAGCCTCTTCCACAATATGGACAAGATGACTATGGCAACGGCGTCGGTGCCGGTGCCGGTACCGGTGCGGGTGAAAATTCCAATGAAGATGAATTTGGACGTAGCCCAGAACAACATTTCTCGCATTGAAGAAACAGGTCGTTTAGGCAGCAGTAATTTTGCTGAGTAGTAGAGTTTTGACATTGTTGATCAACATAACCTTCAGCTTCAGATATTATCCAATTCGCAAAGTCAGTAGCGCTTTGGACTTTACCATAATAATCAAATATTTGGAAAATATATTTCAAGTTCTTAAATAAATTCAGAAGATGAATAGCCAGTAGAAGTTCTCTCCTGCTTTCTCGACAAATTGGAAAGAGACAAACGTAAAATATGTTAGCTTTTATGTTATATATAGCCGATGATAAATATTAACAGCATGTATGGATTGCGGATATTTACTTTTTCAAATTTTACAACCAAAACACCCAAATTTTACCATGATGAAATTTTCCAAAATATGAACACACAAACCTTCACTACTAAAAAAATGACCTTTACTGACACTTAGTTTCTCACATTTTATAAAAAGTATCAGTAATTATGTACATATGCACCATTTTCCGCTTTTAACAAACAAGTATTATAAATTATTAATACTAACGTGTCAGTAAATTAAATATTAGAAATCACTAATACAAGTATCAAAAGTTAAAAATAATAATTAGAATTTGTAAAACTTTGAACTCGAACCTAAGACTTCTAAAATTTAAAATACGTATGTTTGTTCCGCAAACCACTAGATCGATGGAATTAAGACCCAAATATTATATTAAAAGACTAAAGAACACAAATTAAAAAAAAATCCACAATCGATCTCTTCCCCTCATTTCGTCTAAGTGCATAAAACTTACAAATGAAAACTTACAAAATCCCTAAATCTACCACGCCGCCGACGCACCCAAAACCTCTCCTATCACTACCGTCACTCGACTAGCCACTACCGTCGACTCCCATGCACCACAGTCTGGTCTCTTTTGCTGTCATCATCTCATGTGCACCAAAGTTGGAAATCCCCTGTCATGATTTATGATTTCGTGTCGCCGCCGGTAACAAATCCACTGTCGTCATCACCCTTAGGTCGTAACAGCTTCCACCCATCATCAATACTCAGCCATTCATCATCGGTATAATTTCTTAGCCTATGCGGTCGCTGTTGTACTACCTCAATCTCCACGTTCGCTTTCGTACTGCCTCAATCTCTATTCAAAGTAAGCTCAATCTCATGACTACCTCAATCTCTACCTTTTTTTTATTTATTTCTTTCATTGGTCTTCTTTCTGTGCTCTCCTTAATTTCTAATTGACTGCAATTACAAATTAAGATGTATTTTGATAATTTTGTTATAATTATCATTTTGACGAGATCAAATTTGTTTTGCAATATTTATGGAGAAACTTTATTTTTCTGTCCATTATTGCCAACTTATTACTTATACATGTGACATGATAGAATTTACTTACCACGCACATTAACTATACTGATTTTGATGAAGAATTGCTCTTGAACATGTACTAGAATTATTGTTGCAATGAGTCTTTGATTATTGACAGGTTATTAGCATCTCTTAATAGAAATATCTAGGTTATCCATGATGACTTTAAATTGAAAAATGGGCTTAATTGAAAATGGCATGATGGGCAAATAAAAGTCATGAACAAAAAAGTGAAGTGGAGGGTAAAGGCAGTAGCATTAGGCATCTGGCAGTAGTAGAGGCAAGTAGGTGGAGATGGTCGTGGTGGGTATTGTAATGTAATAAAGAAAAAAAGGAGGTGACTGTTGAGTGGATTGCAGTTGTAGTTGCCTATTGCAGAGTGAGAGGGACTCATGAACCCTTTTGTAATATTAACAAATATGTACACACATAAGCTATACATTTGTCTGCGTGTACTTAATTCAACTAGATTTGGATTGCTATGAAGGGGGGTATGAAAATTATGTTTGATTTTAGTTTTCAATGGAAATTCCAAAGAGAATCCCACGCCATTGAAATTTCAAACAGGGAGGAGAGTCAAATGGTTGTTTCCCTTTTCTATTTGGTTTTTCCCAAGTTGAAATGAAAACGAACAGTAAAATAACATGGTCTTGATTGGGGTGAGCATTTGACTCGGTTCAATCCAAACTGAGTCTAATTGAGTTGTATTATGGCAGTTCAGTTCAATTCGATCGGGCAATAAAAATCAAATGATTCATGTGATTTATTTAATCTATAATAAACATGAATAAAAGTGTATTTGAAAATAAGGGTATTATTATAAACTTATGTTGTTAGGGAATTATTAGAGATTGCAAAAATGGTAGGAGATAACAGTAATAGGAAAATTGGCAGTCTACATTGGGAAAAATGAAGAGAAGAATTCTCCTTGCTGCATTTCTATTGTCAGCATTTGGTTTTGCTACGAGTATGTATACTTATATCATGGGAAGAACCAGAACTGCAACTAGAGTACATAGGCAGATGCAACTAGTTAGGACTGCGGAATTTCTTTCTCTGTGGTTCAGTTGGTTGTTACGCTTGCTAATTTTATTCTGGCAGAATTGGGTGTCAAAAACAACTTTGATGCATATGTTTTCTCACTAGTCTTTGCTATAATTGTTGCTGCATTTAATATTATATATGCTGGGGGAGTTTCCAATTCATCAGGCCTTGCCTCTCCTATTGCCCCAGCTGCTGATCACCAACTGTGAAATTCCCAAATATGATTGTGAATATAATTGTAAATATCAAGCTGCACTAGGGGAATTCATGTAAGCAACTCATCACCTCTATGAGCCCCTACAAATTTAAAGAAACTTGTGTTAGAATATATTACGGCATGGCAATTATGCTCAAGTCTAGGGATTATATTATCTTAGGGATTAATTTGTTGACCCTTGGCTAATTCTAGCCATATGCTACTTGATCCTAGGCTATTATGTGAATCAAGGCATTCATTTAATGTAGGGGCTCACCAACTATATAACCCCTCTTTTGTACATTCTTTTATATGTTGAAATACAACTTTGCATCAATTGTCTCTCTTTTACTTTTTAGTTTGCTTTCTTTTTGTCTTATTACAAGTTGCATGAGACGACAACTTTTGAAGTGTTGTGAAAGAAGGAAATATAAAAATTGTAAGATTTCATTAACTTGAATGCATTGTCTAAATCAGTAATTCAATCGTTAAATGTCTTTAAAAGATTTATTTTATAATTTATATTTATAATGCTGGAGTGCCTTTGTTAGATTTAGAAATCTTTTATGTAATTAACGATTGTTTTTGTAGTACTATGGCTACATCAGAGCTTATATCAAATATTTGATTGTTTGTATCTTTTGTAGGTTCATAACCTAATTATTATTGTTGAGGACGTGGAAGCAAACGACAGCTTGTCTATGGCCTCATGTGCATATCATCAATTGCAGAATATCTAGGTATGATTGTGAACATAAATGAATCATCAAGTTGCACTGGGTAAATTCACATAAACAACTTCTTGTTTTGAAATTAAAGTTCAAGATAATTGATGGTCCTCGATAAAAGAGCTCTCGTAACTTCGTGATCAATAGGCTACATATGTTGCCAAGTTAATTAAAACCTACAATCGCGAGGTAATATATGAGTAATTTAGGACCACTTTTGCTTCCAAATCTCTTAAGACTTATTTTTTGTGGTGTTCTAATTGATTTTATGTGCTTGTAGGTGTGGGGGGGGGGGGGGGGGGGGGGATGAAGCCACGTATGGATATTCAGTACATTCTTGTACTTATTCTTGTTGGTTAATGTTCGTTGAAATTGAATTTAGTACTTTGTTGCTTAAAACTTGTCGAAATTTTAATTTGATACTTATGTTCTTTTTTTTTTTCAAATAGTGATGTAGTTGAATTATGTTAATTTAAGTGATGTATTTGGGATATTTATTATGTGAATTGTGTTGGGAGATTTGATATATTTAATATATTTATTTTTTTAATTCTAAAAAAAATTGGAAAAATATAATTAAAATAAAAATATATTACTAACCAAAAGCAGCATAACATCACTAAATACTGACTCAATTTTAAATATTGACATGTAAATAGTATTATTAAATATTTACACTTCGTATCATTATTTTGGTGATACTATAGTGACGCAAATTATTGACACGTTAATAGTATCATTAAGTACTAACGTCATAGTGTTATTATTTTAGTGATATTATAGTAACACGAATTACTGACACGAAAATCACTGACACCAAAAATTAGTGTCAGTGTGTTCTGGCTGGAGCATTATTGACACAATTAACAAGTGTCAGTAAAAGTTATTACTGACACTAAATTAGTGTCAGTAAAGCCTATTTTTCTAGTAGTGTTTTTTTCTTATAATTTAAAATAGGTGGTTTGGCACGATACCGTGTGTTGATTTTTTAAATTTTGCACTTATTTTTATATAGTCAAAGTCCAACTTTTGATATTTTACGAGATAGTGAGATCAATTTCATGAAAGGAGCATCGGAGACGAACACAACATTGACTGCAACAGCTAAAATTCATAGTCTCGTAAAAAATCATTGAGTTTAAAGTATCGCACAACCCCATGTTAGTTTCACGTGTTAATTCTTGAAATTTACCTGCAGTCCTTTAATTTTTTTTTTAAAAATCTTGTAAAAACATTGATGATAAAAAATATCGTTTGTGCCTGATAAAAGATGATTTAAACTATCTAGCATGAACTTCCATGAAAGTATTGTTATCTTCAGCTGTTGCTTGAAGAAAAAGAAGCCCGCAGATTAAAATCAAGACGGTTCCCAGCACAAAGGAAATCCTTGATGCCATTCTTCGAAATGTTTTTTTTTTTTCCCTCCTGGTTTTCGTAACTGCTAATTAAGACGACTTCTGATATGAATGATCAGATTCAAGAGACTAATTATGCTGAATCAAAAGCAACGAGGTCTATATTTATAGTCATATTCTATGAAATTTTTCTTCTGACTTTAAAATTTAAAAATAATTTCTTATTTTCCTGGAAATTGTATGCTTACGTACATCGGTTGAAGATTATTTTTTTTATTTCTTTCTTTTCAGATTGATAGAAAATGTCAAGATTAATGTTAGTACTTAACTTTTGTAGGTGGTATTCAACTTGGATGTTCAAAGCTATGTATATATTATTTTTTTAATTTGAATGGAATGCTTTGACATTTTATATTTTTTGAGAGAGCGTATAGGAATTTTAACAAATTAATATCCTGAAATTGGTAATACAAACTCTTTATACAAACAATTACGTTCAAACCAAGGGCCAAAAATTGGTTGAAATTAATAGAAGCAAAAAACAGCAACTAATTAAACTAAACAGAAAACAAACAGCAGCAAAACCAGCAGCTATTTGAATGATTAATACAAGTTTGTTTAAGAGTATGATAAGGGACTTCTCCGTTTACTTGTGTTTATTTATTCATGAATTGATGTATTTGAAGACTTCACCATAAGCTTCTACGTATGTTGCAAAATCCATTTTCGTAAACTATAAAATAAATTCGAAATATTATTTTATAATAAAATTCTCCTAATCAAAACATGAATAAACGACACTCATATTCGAGTTCTAAAAAAATAAAATTCTAAAAGGATCAAGAAAAATAGAAAAAAAATTTTAAAACTAAAAAATGACTAAAAAAATGAATTTTTGGTTCAACCACAGGGAAGAGTGGCGCAAGCGGCTTTGGGTTGGATTTGTCTCGTCACAAGCTTTGAAATGCTATGCTATACACTGAAAACAGACACATGTCCCAAGTTATGCTCTCCATAATGTATCTCACTTGTTATATACAACCATCCTACATATGTCCCCCTCCTTTGAAAAGAACTCATTCTCGAGTTAGGCTCATACAACTCCTCATCATCCGAATGATATGCGAATAGATCAGCCACGTTGAAAGTGTACGAGATATTCCAATTGTTTAGCAATTGAAGCACCTAAGCATTATCATTAATCTTCTGTGACATATGAAATAATGGATCGTACTTCTGCTTTTCCAACTTTGCATGAATACCAAGAAATCGACTACACTACAAATGCACCATCCCCAAATCACCCTCCTAAAACAACTTCTTATGTTGGTGCTTGTCTGCCTCAGCCTTTTATTTAGCATTAGCAGCCTCCAAGTGAGCTCGAACCTTGGCATCAATCTAAAAAGCCTTTTTTGCCACATTATCTGCTTCTTTTCTTCCTCCAGCCACGTAGGCATGATAGCCAGATCACAAACATAGCGTAGGGAACAAATGTAGACAATCTTAGAAGAGGTCTTGCCAATAGATCGATTGACCTTATTGTTGTAAGCAAACTCAACCTGAGGCAAAGTGGTTTCACAGTTCTGGTGCTTGTCACCACAAACACACAACAACATATTATCTAAAGTGCGATTGACCATTTTGTTTCTATCTACGGATGAAAAGCACTACTAAACTACAACTTTTTACCAAACTTATCCCAAAGATGATTCCAAAACCTACTGACGAACATCACATCTCTGTCAGAAGTGATAGTCTTTTGAATACTATGCAAACAGACCACCTTGCGAAAGAAAAAATGCACAATTGAAGCGGCATTTTTAGTCTTCTTACAAGTAATAAAATGCGCCATTTTCAAAAACCTATCCACCATCACCAATATAGAATCTAGACTTGTCCTTGTCCGTAGCAATCTTAAGACAAGATCCATGGACAGATCCAACCAAATATTTTCTAAAACAAGTAATGCCATGTATAAACTCGTATTCTGCGCATGTCCCTTGCCTTCTTGGCATACTGACATCTATGCACAATCCTTCGAACATCTCTATTCAATTGTAGCCAATAATAACGCTCCTCCATAAGTGTCTTGGTCTTGTCTTGTCCAATATGTCTGCCCAGTCCTCGACCATGCAACTCACGGATAATATGCTCTTTTAAAGAGCTTCGAAATACACACAATTGATTAGCATTGAATAGGTATCCATCTTGAATTAGTAAATCTGTCATATTCTGATGGTTGAAGCAGTGATCCCAAATATATGCAAAATGTTCATCTTCAGCGTAAAACTCCTTTGAGCACTGAAAACTAGCAATTTCATTTACCAGAGTTACTAGTAAAGTTGCTTGCCTACTGAGTGCATATGCCACCTTATTCTGCTGCCTAGACTTATGCTTCACGACACATGCGAACTTCTAAATATAGCTTACCCATCTCGCATGCATCTTGCTTAAGTTTTGTTGGCTGTTAAAGTACTTTAAGACTTAATTATCACTATAAAGCGTGAACTCTTTCTGAATCAAGTTATGTTCCCATGACTTCAACATCCTAAGAATGGCGTAAAACTCTTAGTCATGAGTAGACCTTTCTATCGTGCTTCGTTTAGCTTCTCACTCGTATGCTCAATTGGTCGCTCTTCGTAGGAAAGAACAACCTCAATTCCCATACCAAAAGCATCATACTAGACCCCAAACAACTTGTCCAAGTTTGGCAATGCTAACACATGTGTAGTGGACAACTTTTCCTTTAATAAAGCAAAACTTGCTTCTTGCTTTTGTCGCTACTTGAACTTCCTTTCTTCAAACATTCAATAACAGATACGACTATAGTGCTAAAACCACGAATACGTCTCTTATAAAGCGTCACCAACCCATGAAAGCTCCTAATTTCATCCACAGTCTTGTTCATGGGCCATTCTTTAATGGCTTGTATCATTGACTCAATAGTTCTAATTCCACCCACACCAACTATAAAACCCAAAAACTCTATATTACTTTATACAAAGATACACTTCTTTAGATTAATGTAAAGTTTATTTCTCCACAACACCTCTATAACCATTCTTAAATGCTTCAAATGCGTTATCATATTAATGGAATATGCCAAGATATCATCAAAATACACCACAAGAAATTTACAGGAAAAAGGCTTTAAAATATTATTCATCAAGCAAATGAAAGTACTTAGTGACCTGAATGGCATCATTAACCATTCATACAACCCTTAATTCATCGTAGATACTGTCTTCCACTCATCTCCAGGCCTAATTTGAATCTAATGATACCTATTGCACAAGTCGATCTTTGAGAAAACTCGAGCACCATCTAACTGATATAGTGAATCTCGAAACGTTAGAATAGAAAAATGATACTTCACTATGATCTGATTAATCTGCTTGCTATCCACACACATACACCAACTCTCATCCTTCTTTGGCACCAATAAAGATGCTACAGCACATGGACTCATGCTCTCATGAATGAGCCTCTTTCGTAACAACTCATCAACCTATCCTTGCAAAATCACATGCTCGTGAGGACTCATACGATAGTGGGGCAAGTTAGGTAAGCTCACACCAAGAAATAGATCTATATGATACCACATATCTCGCAATAACAGTAGCCCATCTAACATCTCTAATGGTGTAATATTAGCAAACTCAATTAATAATGATTGCAGCTCTTCAGGAATAGTCTTCACCTCGATCACACATTCCTTCTGCAGCTTTTTGCTGCCATCACAATCACCCTCTAGATGGCTCTTGACAATAGCCAGAAAGTTATTTCCTTTAGCCTTAGAATTCTTCTTTTTGTTCGTTAAAGACATCAATCGAACTTTCTTACTATTCCACCAAAATTCATACAAAAGATCCCTTCCTCTATAGACTGCATCAACATCAAATTGTCATTGTATGCTTGATAACAGATGGCACATTTCCATATCCACTACATCTGTAACACCCCACACCCGATTATTTTTTTAACCCTTCATCTATATATAAATTGAGCACGATTAAACGCTCGGATAGTCGGATTTTATTTTCGTCTCGGGTCCGGTATTAGCTTAATTTGTATTAAGCGTAAGTAAAAAAAAAAAAAAAAAGGAAGAAAAAGCCGGATTTTATAAATGGAAAGGGGGGAACTGTTTTTGATTTTAAAAGAAAGAGGGAGAAGGCATGAGAGAGAGAGTGTGTGTTTGACCCGTTTGACCCGTTTGACCAACCCGGACCCGCGACTTTGACCCGGCCGGTTCTCCCATTTTCGACCACCGTTCCGGTCAAGCTTGGTACCGATTCGAAGCTTGAGAGACGAGCAACGTATCCATGCCATCCTCGTCGCCGGAAACCGACCAAGACGCCGGCGATTTGAGCTCGAAAACTCGCGGCCAAACCCATTTTCGCCGCCGTCGATTTCACCGGAGTTTGGGCACACTTCCAGTTGGGTTCTACTCCTCACGTCACCAGCATCATTTTCCGACCAGCCTCGTCACCTGAAACGGCCGGATTATCGTCGAACGACCACCGGAAAGCTTGCGGATTTTGGAGCTTCGATCCGCCGCCGGCAACGCGCGTGGGAGGTCACGACCACCACCACTGGACTCACCGAGGCCGGAACTATCAGACCTAAGCTCCCCGTCGTCGTTGACTGAAGTCCGGTCACCGTTGACCGGCAAGGGCATTTCGGTAATTTCACAGTCTAAGGGCAATTTTGTAATTTCAGATTTTGTGGGTATTTTGGTAATTGCTGAAATTGAGGATAAAGTTGGTAATTTATGATTTTGAGGTGAATTTGGTAATTTTGATATGAGGGTATTTTGGTAATATTGAATTCAAGGGCAATTCGGTAAATTCATAAATTTGAGGGTAAATACGTAATTTGTGGAATCGGTGGATAAATTAGTAATTTTAAGTTGGGGTAATGAGGTAATTTGATATTTCGAGAGTAATTCGGTAATTTAAGTTGTTAATGACATTTTGGTAATTTACGCTCCGAGGGTAATTTCGTAATTTCTGACATTGTGGTTATTTTCGTGATATGAATTGAGGACAATTTAGTAATTGAAGATTCCGAGGATAATTTAGTAAAAGAATGATGTTGGGGGCATTTTGGTAATTTTGCCATGTAGGGGTTTTTCGGTAATTTTGTACATGCGGGAATAGTTTATTGTTGATAGATTTTTGTTTTGAGAATTATTATGTAAGATTCGTTGTATTTCAAGTTTACGGAGAATGTTTATGTCGTTTCCTTGATTAGGAGGATTCGCGAACGAGAATCAACCCGCGGACGTTGTTGGCACCGAGTCTGGACATTGTCACTGTGAGTGGAATATACAAAACCTATTTTTAGAGTTAATTATGATAGTAAATCATGTTTGCGGAATAAGTATTTTAAATGTTCTGATTTAATGATTTCTTGAAATGGATTTAATGTGATTTTCTCGAAATGGATTTTATTCACGTGTTGCTATTATATTAAAATGTTTGGTTAATGATTTTGCGTATCGATTTTGAATAAAGAGTGATATGATTTGAAAGTTAAGAAAAGTGGATTCAAATGTGGTATGATTTAAAATATGGTAAAGAGGTATGTGAATATGAGTACAGTGATTGTTTTTGAAATCATTAGACAGTACCCTTCCCCTCCAGATACAGTGATATAAATGATATGAGATGAGAGGCCTTTGGGGCCCGTCTGAACACACATAGAGGCTTTGGGCCGTGTGTTTGGGCGCTTTTGCCTTTGGGGCATATGCATGCGGTATGATGATTACAGTGATACAGATATTGAGTTACAGTGATACAGTATGGGCTACAGACAGTTATTGAGATACAGTATGGGCTACAGACAGTTTATACAGTGATACAGATATGGGATACAGATCAGTTATTGAGATACAGAGATACAGTGATACAGATATGAGATACAGACAGTTGATATACAGATGAGATATAGGCCTTTGGGGCCCGTCTGAGTACACACAGAGGCTTTGGGCCGTGTGCTTGGGCGCTTTTGTCCTTTGGGGACTAGATTATGCATGCACAGTTATGATGAGATATGAGATAGTATTTCCCTGTCTATCCGTTGTAGCTCCGGGGCGTGACGTTACCCAGATAGTACGTCATTGCCCGTCCGTTGAGGTCCGGATATGACGAGATTATTTCCCTGGGTACTTGTTTGATGATAGTTTTGGTATTCAGTATTTGATATGATAAGTATTATGTTTCCGTCGATTTTATGCAGATTTATGTAATATAGTAATTCAGTGACTGATTTGAATTAAATAAGTTTATGAAAGTTCTTATGATATTCTGATGAAATTGATTTGAGAAAAATTAAATCATTTGAAAAGAATTGGTTTTTTTCAAAGTTACTATCCACTCACTGAGTTCACTGAGTTTTATACTCATTCCGCTTTTATTATATTTTTCCCCCCACAGGAGAATTGCAGGTATATCAGTCGACCCAGTAACGATAGTTAGATTTGAAATTGTGGCCACGTGATGGTGCTAGAAGTCGTAGATTTAATACTGTGATATTTGGGATATTGCGAATTGTATTTATTTATTATATTTTTATAATTAAGGATAACCATTGTATTTTACAATTAGAGTGACTTGGGTGGTATTTGGTATGTTGACTTGAGAAGTTGGTTATGGAGGATGGATGTATATTGAATTATTTTGGGAGTATTGTTTTGTAAATTGCAGGTTGGGAATGTTTTATTTACAAGGGAGATTCTGCCGAAATTTTTATAGAATTCTTAAATATCTTAAATAGTATCGATTCGATTTTATGAGTTTAAATAGACTTGCCCTGGGGGTGCGGGGCGGGTCGTTTCAACATCACTCTTATAAATCTTCCAAATGGAGAAAGAAGCACGGCATACTTCTGTTACTCGCGTTTGTACCCTTTCTTTATCTATTTTATTCTATAAGGTGCATGATATTTTTCTGTTTAAAGCCCCATCACATCGACCAGTGCCTTTGATATTATGTTCTTATTGCTACCACTATTAAATTATCACATTGCATACTTTATCATTGATGGGGTCACGGGTTTTGAAAATCTTGTTGCGCTGACTATCCTCTTTATGTTTTGGTGTATATAAAATTTTCTGAGCAATACAATTCAGATTCTCGCCTTCTTCTGCCTCTAACTCCAAAGCTTTCTCATCATCCTCATCCTCAACAACATCTACCTCTGTTAAATTCAAATTCTTTTAACAACAGTCACTCGATCAATGGCTTGGTTCTTCACACTTCAAACGCTTGCTCAACATAAGCTTGGCATATAGGTTATTCTATTGCTAACTAGGTGGTTGTTGTTGCTTAAGTGGTTGCTGCCTTAGTTACTGATGTGGTGACTGTTGCGTCTAACTACTTTCAACTAGAGCTGGCAAAATAGGTCATCGAGTCGTGTTTGTGTCATGTCATCTTCATGTCGTGTCAAATTTAGGTCGACCTAAACCCGACCCATTTAATAGTCGTGTCAAAATATTGAGACCCAAACCCGACACGGAAAAATAATCGGGTTATCCATTAACCCACTTAATATCTATATATTAAACAAAATTTATATCAAACATTTACACACTCTCATACATACATAAATACATACATAATTTATTGATATTATAAAATGTAAGTATCTATCAAAATATTATAAATTTACACTATTAAAGTTTTAATTTTATATATATATGTCTAACAATATTTTACACATTTATATTATTGAAACTCTAAACATATATAAAATTTTATAAATAAAATATTGTGTTTATATTCATCTTTTCAAAAAAAATAAAAAGAAAAGAAAGAATCATCTTTAATATTTGAATTTTGATAACAATAACCTACAAACTATTTTAAAACAGAAAATATAATCGGGTCATTGATGAGGTAAATGGGTCAAAAACTTTAACCCTAACCCGACACAAAAAAAAATTGTGTCAACCCTCACCCAACCCATTAAATAATCGTGTTAAATTCGACAATTCATACCCATTTATTCGTGTCGTGTTCGTGTTGGGTAATCATGTTGTGTCAAATTTTGCCAGCTCCACTTTCAACCATTGATTTTTGCTTGTTTTCGACCCCAAGACCCCAAGACCACTTGTTCCATTCTGCAAACTAGTGAATTGCTGCTAACAAGTTCTAGAAATAGTTCACTGTCTTCGGTCTTACAATTTCTTAGCCCTAGCGACTGTAGAGCCCAAATCCTAAATTGTATCTATTATTTCGTCCATATTATTTCTTAACTGTCCGAAATTTAGGTTTTTCCATATTATTTCTTATGTGTAGACGGTAAAACTCTACCATATATTCATCCATATTAAGATTTAATTACCTATGGTTCTGATATTTGAAATACAGCTGCTGCTGGTAATCTGCCAGTAGGAAGTACTCTTTCATCATCCTCTACATTCTAGGCCACGACTTGATGAATTTCTTTCCTATAACTCTTCTTTGATTCAATACGTGTTGCCACCATGCAAAAGCCATGCCCTTCAAATTAAATGCCATATGTCTAACCCACTTCTCTTGAGGAATATCCATATACTCGAATAAATTATCCACTGTCAATATCTAGTCCAAAAATTCTTCAACATGCATGCTACCATAAAAATTTAGAATATCAACTTTAATCTTATAATTTGAACTCTTTCCAGACCTCCTATCTATTTTCACAGATTTTTTTTCTTTAGAATCACTTCCTAACTCTTCACGTGTACACAATGGCATTCGTTGCACAGTGCCTAAATTTTGAGGCACTGCTTCGCGATTGATGGTTTGAGATTCTATTTCACGATTGATCCCTTGAGGTATCTCTGGGTGGTTAAAACATTCAGGTTATTCACCACAATTGATACCCTGAATTTCTTCTTTGCGATTCGCTCTCTACCATTGATGTCTCTCTCGATTTTCATCCATAAAAAGCCTAAGACTCTCGATTACCCACTCTAGCTATCGCCACCAATCTTAGGTTATAGACATCTTTCATTGCTTGCAAGACTGCTTCGAGGGCTACCTGTTTGATAGCCTCCACAGTTTGTGCTTACATCCCTTAATCATTATCTTTCGGATGATTACTTTTTTGTTCGTATGGTCATATCATCATGACAAGCGAACTTGCTCACTTGCTCTAATACCAGTGGACAAAATAGAAGTGTACAAGAGTTAAAGATAGTTGAAACAAAGTTTATGAATAAAGAAGCTTATTGAATAATTCTGAATAGTACAAAACTAAGGTTTTAGACCCCTTTATATAATAGCCCTAAGTATTGTGAATTTGCCAAAATAGGCAAATTTAAAATATTATTTTATAATAGATTTCTCCTAATCAAAACAAGAAAGGAAAACAAATGGCACTCAAATCCGAGTTTTGGGAAAAAAATGATAAAAATCCAAGAAGAATTAGGAAAAATAGGAAAAAAATGTTAAAACTAAAAAATGACTAGGAAGGAAATAGAATTTTTTGTTTGACCACAAGATAGAACAACACAAGCAGTTCAAGTTAAACTCGTCTTATCGCAAGTTTCAAAACGACATATTATACACTAAAAACAAACACTTATAGTTAAAGTTATGTCCTCCAAAAGGTATTTCACTTCTAATATACAACCATCTTACATGATACAAGTTCACAAAGTATAGTTATAAACAAAATTTCAAAAGTGATAAGATACCCAAATTCAATTATGACCCACGTAAATCCAATTAAATTGATCCAACGCCTGCCCAAAGACTCCTTTTTTCTCAACCTCATTAACTTTTTTATTTAAATCTCCTTCCTGATCCCATAATACCAAACTTCGAATAATCTTTGCACATGTGCGTTAATTATTTTTTTATTTATGGTCAAGATATATATACTAATTTCATAATATATTATATTATCAATAATCAATCACCAACTTGAATTTGTTTAGATAACAGCTCGAATAAGAAAAGCATTATGCATGAATCTATCTACATGTATGTAATATATCCATTATTCATTATTGTTTACTAGCTATTATATTGTGCTCTACGTTTTGTTTACATGATATCCCTATCTAAATTTAATTTATTGAAGGAGGTCTTCAAATTGATCTTACCACTCTTTTTAATTTAAATCTTCTTTTTCTCATCTTTTTTTAATTTTCAATTATCTGATTTCCTAGTAACTTCAGAAGATTTCTTATTCCTTGAAATGTATTAAATAATAGTTATCAAAAGTTGGCGTTGCGCATTCTAGTATTGTCTAATAATACCAATAACTACAAACATGCAAGCATGCATGAATTAATTATATTAATATAATATGGATGCACAATCAATAGAAATTAAATTAAGGCGTGTTCATTACATATATATAATGCCAACAGAAAAAAAAAAGGAAAAAAATCACTTCTATGCATGCTGAACTATTCTTCAAATATATTGCCACTCTTTCTTTCTTTCTGCCAATTTTAGTCCATGAATCCACCAACACATTACGATTTCATGAATTTAGGTGCTTTGCATGCATGGCCTATCAAAAGAATTTTAAGTGAAGAAGAAACAGTAAATCCAATTGACAATGAAGAAAATATTCCAATCTACAATCCCAATTTAGAAAATAGGAAGAAAATTCCAATCTTGTTTCTAAATTTACCAAGAACAGAAGCTGAACAACACATCGTCAAGAAGTTGTCAGATGATCAACGCAAGCAATTGCGTAAAGCTGGACAAGTTGAGATCGAAGCTAAAGATACAGATGCTGGTAGTAATAATAATAATACAATGAAAATTTATAAGTTGTCATTACTGCTAAATAGTAAGAAGAGACTATATCGACTCGATAACTGGGGGCTCGTTGCTAAAGATAGAAAACTTGTAAAAGGAGCAGAAATTGGCATGCATTGGAGTGATGGGAAGTTGCATTTCTCTGTGTTATCAAATAATTAATTGTACATTAAAAGCTGTCTTTTTTTATATATATATATATCAATAGTGTCTGCAGGGTTTGGACTCTAGCATCGTTTCCTTGATAACATTCAAGCCAAGTTAAATTATAAATTTATTGTATACTAGGAAATAGAACCGCACTTCGTGCGGCTTTTAAAAAATATTAGTATTATTTTTTTATTACTTTACACTTGATAAAACTGATAAAAAAATATGAATTGATTTGTTTTTAAAGATGATGCAACCTTATAAAACTAATGTTATTTATGAAAGTTAATTATTTTTTTGTTGACTTTAAAAATATATATTAATGTGTATAGTTAAGTGTACACAACCTTTTCATCAATAAAAATTATGTTCCCACTAATCAACTTTCTATTCTTCTTGGTATTAACAGACTCTCACATTTTACAAAGCCTAACTCTTATCATCCAACTATCTTTATCATTGTTTAACTCATAAAAAAAAGAATACTCCATGAAGTACACAATAAAAAAAATTTAAATAAGTCAAAAAATAAAAACACAAGAACATTTCTGAAGAGGATGTTGGTTAAATAATTAAAAAAAACCCAAACATAACAAATCTTAAATACTTAATATTTATATAGTTTGAAGAAACTAAAAGACACTAAATAAAAGATTGCATAATTAAATATGAAATTATGACATTAAAATTAGGCCCTAGTGGTATTGGTGAGGGAAGATGAAAGAATCTTCCTTCTTATATTAATTAGTTGATGTATTTTAAACCACTAAAGTTTAGTTGCTGGCTTAATAAAATAAATGAAGGTTTCAAAATTATAATTAATTTATTGTTAATGGTTACATATTGTTGAATTTAAATATAAAGAAGAAGAGACATGTAAACTTTTATAATCTACTAATTATTTTCTATTTTTAATATTTTGTAATGTAATT
>MKYO02006232.1:20846-55249 GCA_002013955.2 Citrus medica | reverse complement strand
TATTTATTAAATGAGTTAAATACAATCAAATTAATTATGAGAAGATGAAAAGCCAAATCTAAAAATAAAAATATCTATTTATTAGATAATAGAGAATATACAAAGAAGCAAAATGGTGATGCCACATCACCTCCTCAAGTCCTAACTTTATATATATATATATAGATATTTGTGTTCATATAAAAGATTAAAAGAAAAAGAAACAAATACATCAAGAACCTTGATTTAAACAAAATACATATATTTAATAAAATAAGTCTCAACTATAAAGTGAAAAAAAAAGTCTCAACTATAAAGGATGTTTTGTTTATTTCAGTAGATATAAATTAACTATAAAGGGTATTTCAATTATCTTAGTAGATATTGATTTCAGCACATACTTGAGAAAAATATGATAACTCTAATCTTGTACAAAAGAAATTATAAAATTTTAGAGATTTTTAAGATTTTATTTTTTTCCATAATGTGAGTCCACCATTGACAATCTGTGGTACTGTCTATTTGGACTTTAAATATATAGATTTATAGTATAATCCAGAAATATACTGAAAATTAGTCCACAAATTAACATTGGAGAGAAATCTATCAATTTTTCACAATTTTGTGAGAATGGGAAGGAGCTCCATGAGCACTTGAATTGTTGTCCTCAACATTGTTGAGAGCACTTTAATATAAAAAACTATAATTTTTTAGCAGAAAAAAGATGATAATATTCAATAAATATAAATTTCTAAGTTAAGAAAATAATGACTTAGATAACATATAATGGGAATAATATATATTTTTTTTTAGTTGTAAACCATCCGGTGTCCCGCGATCACATTGGGCATCGACTAATCCGGATTTAGAGTGTAGTCACAGTTAAGGCTCTTTACCCCTCCTAAATAGTGTGTTTAGTGGGGATCGAACGCGAGAGCTCTTCCCGCAAACTCAACTGCGCTGCCAACTGAGCCACAACCATGTGGTGGAATAATACATATTTTCATCAACTATAAGAACTATCAAAGTCCTTTTTTTTCGCCATAGTTATAAGTGTGTACATGAAATATTTTACAGTCGAGTGGAGCCAAAGTACATATTTTAGCTTTGGTCATTCAAGCATGTGAACTTTTGAAATTATAAAGAGTGCAGATGGAGAAATCCTCCACCAGTTTCGGACCTCAAGGATCCGCATTAAATGGGATGAGAATGAGATGAATTTTGAGGGAAATAAGAAATTGTAAAAAATAATCATCAAATAATTGCTGGAGAATAATTTGTACTCCCCAGTCCCCACTGCACCTTCAACCCCGACCCCAGTCCCCATTACCTCACAATTACATTCTTGTTATTCTTAATTCATTTATTATTTATCCTAAAACATTTGCTTTTGATTTTTTTTCAAAATTAAAATATCCCCCACGGGAATATGGGTAAATACCCATTCAGTCTATATATTTTAAGATTAGTGTCCGTTTAGTCCCTGTATTTTTAAAAATGACTCGAAACATCTCTGCCGTTAAAGTATTGATACCCCTACCGTTATTTTTTATTTCTTTTGGCTTACTTTTACAATATTACCCTTTTATAATAATTTTTTTGTTTGGACATTAATAAAAAGAAAATAATTAAATTACCAATTTCACCCTAGAAAATAAAAACAAATCATATATTTTTTTTGCAAGCACCATTTTCACACTTGGTAGTTTGCATACAATTTTTTACAATTTAATTTTTTAAAATTAAAAATTAATATATTTTTTTTATTTTTTAGGGTTAAATTGGTAATTTAATTATTTTGTTTTTATTAATGTCCAAATAAAAAAATTATTATAAAGGGTAATATTGTAAAAGTAAGCCAAAAGAAATAAAAAGTAACAATTTAATTTTTGACAATTAAAAATTAAAATAATTTTTTTAGGGTTAAATTGGTAATTTAATTATTTTTCTTTTTATTAATGTCCAAACAAAAAAATTATTATAAAAGGTAATATTGTAAAAGTAAGCCAAAAAAATAAAAAAGTAACGGTAGGGGTATCAATACTTTAACGGCAGGGATGTTTTGAGGTATTTTTAAAAATATAGGGATTAAATAAATATTAATCTTAAAATACAGAGACTAAATGGACTTTTATCCCGGGAATATAAAAGAAATAGGGAAAATACAGAATAGGATGGGGGGATAGGAAAATATTCCCTATATGGGAATTTTCTCAATTCTTACCCTAATAAGGTAATTGGGAATAGGGTGGCAATAACTAATGAGAATTGAAATTAAAAACGAAATCGGAAATAGGGTCACGTGCAGAACTAATGAGTTATTGGATTTGAGCCCACCAACTCCAAAAGGGATCTTGCTTTAGTTAGAGTCTGGAATCCGTTAATAGAAACAAACCATATATGTACATGAAGTTGTGACTAAATGCGGAGGTTTGCATAAAATACTCGTTCGAATGGAGTTGAAATGAAAAGAAAAAAAAAATGAACTCCAATCTACTTTAAGACAAAAAAAAATAGTGTAATAGGATTCGTATTTTTCTTATCAGATTATTACAAGTCAGTAGAAGAATAAGGAAAGTTGAATGAGTTTTTCAAAATAGATTCTGGTTTTTTATTAATTCCTTTAGGTCACATAAGCGTTCATATAAAATTACATAAAAAATTTTATGTTATTACTATTTCACTATTTGAAGAATTGTAAAATATTAAATAAATACAAAAAGTATTTTTTTATATTATTTTATTATTATAACCTTACAAAACCTTTCATTTTATTACTTTTCCGTTAGGATTGTTAATTGACCAGTTAGTTGACTAATAAAATATCAATTTTATCCTTATGACAAAATAAATAAATAGACATATCAAATGATAGTAAAATTATTGTTATGCCCTTAAATTATTAAATAATAATTTAATCATGAATTTATGAATAACCATGAATTTATTGTAGCTATAAAAGTAGTGAATTGATTAAAATACCTTTGGATATTTTTGTTTAAAAAGTGCACAACCTATTCTATTAAAAAAAAACATGTAAAGCCCTATTTAAGATTGATTTTGGGAGGTTTAAAAGTTAAAATCTAATTTTAGTATTTGGTAATTTTTTTTTAAAGTCACTTTTGCCAAAATCACCATATCCTATAATAGATTTTGAAAAGAAGGAAAAGTTTGTTATATAGCCATTTTCAAAAACTCGTTATCAAAATTAGCCATAAAACAAAATGTCTTAAAATAATAAACTACACACTTATTATGGACTAAATTATCCCTCTCCAAGGACCATTGTCGAAATTGCCTAAATCACCTAAATCCTGTCATCGCCCATCATCACCTGTTATCTCATAAATTTCTTTTTGCAGCCCATCATCACAATCTCACCATCACAACCTCCATCAACAAAAGGTTTTGCATTGTCAGCGGCGTGAGGATTTGACCTAAAGGCATGACTTTCTTACAATTTTATAGTATCTTTTAATTGATTGGCCGATTATTATTGATAGAAAAGCACACTAGGATATGTATTGGCATGAACAATTCAAAAAAATTTAAGATTAATGTTTGCAAAATATAAGCACATTAGGTGTTCGTTAAAATGTCTCTAAGAAAATTTTTTCAATTATCTCAATAAATTTGTTGAGCTAGTTCCTACTGATACACTCTTTAATACCAAAAGTACTTAATAATATGAATTTTACAATTATTTCATATAAACTTTTACTTTTTTTTATATTGGTGGTTGGCACCCACCCGCAACATTTGCGGGCTAAGTGTAGGCGATGGCTAATATCGCCCATGAAAACTGGGAGCGAAGGCATCCATCACTCAAGCACTGGCATCCTTCGCCTGCATTTTTCACTAATATTGCCCACAAGAACTGCAGGGGAAGGCATTCATCACCCGGGCAATGACTAGTATTGCCCGCACTTCTCGAGGGTGATATCAACGAGAAATGCGCGCAAAGGGTACCATCTCCCGGGCGATACATGCCTTCCCCCGCACTTCTCGCGGGTGATATCGGTGAGAAATGCGTGCGAAGGGTGCCATCACCCCGGCGATGCATGCCTTCCCCCGTACTTCTCGCGGGTGATATCGGCGAGAAATGTGTACGAAGGGTGCCCATCGCTCGGGTGATGCATGACTTCATCCACATTTCTTGCGAGTGATATCAGCGAGAAATGCATGCGAAGGGTGTCATCGCCCAGGCGATGCATGACTTTGCCCGCACTTCTCACGAGTGATATCAACGAGAAATGCGTGGAAGGGTGCCATTGCCTGAGGAATGCATGCCTTCGCCCATACTTCTCGTAGGCGATATCAGCGAGAAATGCGGGCGAAGGGTGCCATCACCCGCAATCCTCGCAAGCGATATCAGCGAGAAATGTGGGTGAAGGGTGCCATTGCCCAGGCGATGGATGCCTTCAGACGCAGTTCTCACGGTGGATATCAGCCATCGCCTACAATTCTTGAGGGCGATATCAACCATCGCCCGCACTTAGCCTGTGAGAAGGGCGGGCAATGCCAACCTTCAACTGCGATATGAGTTTCCTCTACAATCATAGAAACACATAATTTATTAGACTTTTCCTAATTTTTGGATTCACACAATCAAATATCTACCCACATTGTAATAAAAATTAATAATGATATTTGTTTCTACAAATATCTACAAAACCCATATAAAAAACTTAATTAATCTTATAATCTAAATTTCAAAAAACACTAATCTTAATTCCTGCTACAGCTTTTTTTTTTCTTTTTTGTGTTGATTGATTTTGTCTTTAGTGCTAGTTAATAATTGTTGTTTGATGCAAATGAAATCGGAGTAGTTTTGTATTTAGTTGTTGGAGGAGTTTGAGAAGTGAAATGGGAGGAGTTTTTATGGAGTTTTTGTTTAGTTGTTGAGGTGAATTAGTTTGATTTTAGTTGTTGGCATGAAATGAGAGATGATCTTGAGGGAGGAGGGGTAATTTAGTCCATAAAAGTGCGTATGGTTATTATTTTAAGAAATTTTATATTATGGCTAGTTTTGATAATGAGTTTTTGAAAGTGGCTATATAAGAAAATTTCCCAACAAGGGAACAAGTAACTTCTTAAAATATGATTTTGTGAACCATTTTTATACTTTATACAATTTCACATATATCCTCATATATATTATTAAAATCTAAAATTATCCTTAATTAGGAAATAAAATTAATAACATAAAATATTTATTTTAGTTATCCATGATTATGTATACAATAAAAAATATTGCATATACATATTCATAAATGTATAAATAAAATTTGTTCAACATTATGTTTAATTCAATTATTTACATTTCTACAGTAATTTAAAAGTAAGATTTATCAAACACACATGACTGCTTTTAAAACTCACAGCATTTTTAAAAATGAATTTTACCAAATATTTAATTAATTCTATTTACATCTGATTAGTTCTACAGCACATGTAACAACAAAAATATCCAAGGATATTTTTGTCAATTTACTACTTTTATAGTTATAATAATTCAACATTATTTATAAATTCATGCTTAAAACTATTATAAAACAATTTAAAGGTATAATGTAATTTTTTATCTACTAATTGATATCTCTATTGTGTATTTTATCATAAATGGTAAAATTGATATTTTATTAATCAATTAATGGTTTTAAGAAAAAAATGGGTAAAACGAAAGATTTTACAAAATTATAATACGACAATGATAGGAAGAAATACTTTAGTTTTTAGGAAAATCTTATAGGCCAGCAGGGAAATTTGATAATTCATAATTTTAGTAATAGTGAAACGATCGTAACCCAGAAATTTTATATAATAATTTGTAGATGCATCGTCATTTTTGGATAATGTGCAAAGTCCATAAAATAACAAGTGTTGGGTCGTATCATGGGCCTGAAGCGGCGGCCCTACGAGAGGCCCAGCATGAGCTGTATCAATATCAAAGTTTAAACCTGAGTCATGCGGCAGCTTCGTGTTCTAGGGTTTAATACATGCAGCAAACGCTGTCGATAGAGTAGTGTGAATTATCGGCTTGGCTTGCCTTTTAACACAATAGTCAGAGACAAGCACGAGCAGCAATGGCGGGGAATGACGAGTTGAAGAAGAAGAGGAAGAGAAAGCGCAGCAGAAGCAAAGCCACTGTAGCAGAAGAAGCAGAGCAGCAGCAAGTTCCAAAAGAAGAGCAGGAAGAAGGAGATGATGAAGATGAAGAGATTGAAGAGGCCGTAGAGGAGAAGAAAGATAAAAAAAAGAAGAATAAAAAAGGGAGTGAAGAGAAAAGCCAGGAGAAACATGATGGTGATGAGGATGAAGAAGAGGAGACTAAAATTAATGTGAAGAAGAGTGGAAGAGGAGGAGGAGGAGGTGGGATTATGAGTACGACGTCGTTTGATTCTTTGGGATTGTCTCAGCACACTTTTAGAGCAATTCAGGATATGGGTTTTCAATTTATGACTCAGGTACATTTTCAAAGGTTTCCGTTTTAGGCTTATGCTCATATTATTTAGCTTTATTTAGTATTAAGTTAGTTGGTGAAATTTGATGTTTAAGGTTATGCTATATTACTTTGGGACTTTGATTTTGATGCCTGTGCTATCATCTATTTTCTCAATGTTGAGCTAAAAATGAAAGAGTTTCAAGCGACCACTTTGCAGTATTGGCCTTGAGAATATACACTTGGGGTTCATTACTTGGCAAAGATAGAAAGGGACGGTTTAGGACTTATTGGATTAAATTTTATTTCAGGCTTTTCTCTCAGAGGAACTGACTTTACATGACATGTGGCTCCTTGATTTTGAAGCTGTAGAACTAGGACCTTGGTTTAAACTCTTTTTTTGTGGATGTTTTTGGGATGCTCATGGAAATCTTCACTTTTTTTCTGGAAATTTCTTCCCAGTGAGGATGAACTTTGAGGAAATGATTTCTTTCTCATTGTCATTTACATGGACCCTGTTAAGTAAAATATAGTAGATCTGTGCAAAATGTTCCGTATCTTATATCTTTTCAACGCCCTTCCTCAGGTTATACCTAAAACACTTCTTAAGTCTTTTTAAGATTCCAGGAAGGTTTAATCATTATCTCTGGATCTATGCATATGAACTCTTTTTTACTTTCTGGTCCATGATTAGTATTTTACTTTTTCTAATTTGGCCAGTAGTTGAATGAAATTTATGTTTGTCACATAAAAATATTTCATTAGCTGCGTAGGAGTTCTAAATGAAATTTTCCAAAGAATGTTTCTGTCTTTCGTTTAGGAGCATTAAGTAATGACTTTTGTGAAGATCTTTTGTACACTACATCATCCAGATTATAAATGCAGAGAGTTTACGTGTAACATGTTTGTCATATAATAATATTTCATTAGCTGTGTAGGAGTTCTAAATGAAATTTTCCGAAGAACGCTTCTGTCTCTCGTTTAGGAGTATTAAGTAATGATTTTCGTAAGATCATTTGAACACTGCATCATCCAGACTATAAACACAGAGAGATTACATATCATATTTCCTAAATTTTATATGTCGTTACAAATGCAGATCCAAGCCAGAGCAGTTCCACCACTTATGGTTGGCAAAGATGTACTTGGAGCTGCCAGGACCGGTTCAGGAAAAACCCTTGCCTTTTTAATTCCAGCAGTTGAGTTGTTGTATAATGCTCAATTCGCCCCTAGGAATGGAACTGGTGTTATTGTCATTTGCCCCACTAGGGAGCTTGCCATTCAGGTGAAAATCCTTGTAACTTTTTTTGCAGCTGATAATGTTAGCATTTTCTTGGTATTATGTCTTTAAATTTCTTTCTTTATAGACATTTTCTTTAATGCTTGTTGAAATGCTGTGATGATGTCTTTACAGTATGCAAGTTTGAATATTTTAGATCTGGAGTAATAAATTTAATTGTTAGGATTCTATTTGGAGATGCATTAGATGAGAACTTAACAGTTTCTTTTGTGGGAATAGTGAGATTTACTGTCGAATCCCAATGCATCTTTTGTGGAAAGTAGAATAGGAATGGCTTATATGTTACAGTCTACTTGTAATATACCTATTCTACGAAAGGCAAAGAAACAGTGGACAATAGTTAAGGAGAAAAAGGTAGAAGAATATATTTTCGTTTACAGTTTTAGCCCTCTAATATAGAAATGCAGGCATTTCTGATTTCTGTTTAGATTTTTTTCTTCTCCTAAAACCTTAATTATTACTGTCATCACTAATTCAACTTTCAAATGTGCTAGACCCATGCTGTTGCAAAGGACCTTCTAAAGTACCACTCCCAGACTGTTGGCTTGGTTATTGGTGGTTCAGCTAGAAGAGGAGAAGCAGAACGTATTGTGAAAGGAGTAAATTTGCTAGTAGCAACCCCTGGTCGGCTTCTTGACCATCTTCAAAATACCAAGGGGTTTATATATAAGAATCTGAAGGTAACATAACAAGTGCAACTTTATATCCTGAAACATATTTCACTAACTTGAGCATAAATATGCTGTTGTTTATATTATGTATCTCCAAATTTTGCTTGAGAAAAACTTGGACTTGCAGTGCCTTGTTATTGATGAAGCTGACAGAATATTGGAAGCAAACTTTGAGGAAGAAATGAGGCATATTATGAAGCTTCTACCAAAGAAGGTATATTAAGTGGCAAACATTTATATGTTCAATTTAGAAGTACTTAACTCTTGACAGTTCTATTATGTCAAATATTGCCAAATATGACATGGTTATGGCAATTGAATATTGTTTAAGAAATGTAATATGCTTTTGGTTAAATTTGTGCTGGAATCTGTTTCCAGAATCATGTATGAATAGTGTATGATGAGAAGACATTTTTAGAAATGGTTACATGAAGGTGAAGTCATTTAATTAATGCACGTATAATGTTTTTTGCCAGTGAATAAGTTCCTTTGGCTTTTGATGTGGTTATAGAGTGAGTCTAACTTGTTTCTGGTGATGATTTTCTGTTGGAACTGGTACTTGGAAGCAGTAGTGGTTCAAAAGAGTTAATCAACTGAAAGCTATGCTCTATCACTTGATAACTTAATTTATGACCTTGCAGACTTGATGCTGGGGCACTGGAGCCTTCAGTGGTGGATTTATTTCTAGGGTATTCCTGAGTATAGCTTGTACTACTTGCTATTCTGTTTTACCTCCTTAAACTTCAAGTTTTGTCGGCAATTGTTGCTTTAATATGCCGAGATCATTGATGGTCATTTCTGTTATAGCTGCCTTTTGAGTATAAGTTTTTGTTGCATCATATCCAATGCTTTATCCTTATTGAGTTTCTACATAATATGCAGGATAGGCAAACCGCTTTATTTTCAGCTACGCAAACGAAGAAGGTTTGTTTTCAAACTTATTACTATTAACTATTGGGTTTCTGGCCATATTTATAGTGAATATTCTTATAGCTCGTTTATCATCTACCTGGAAAATGATATATATCTTTTAGAGAAGATTTTTAGATATTTTCTTACTTTTTTTTAATGAAATCCTGAAGTAGTTTATCTGAATTTTGGCTCATGGTTATAATTTTCACCCCTACATGATATCTGCAGGTTGAAGATCTTGCTCGCTTGTCATTTCAGACAACTCCAGTTTATATTGATGTGGATGATGGGAGAACTAAGGTAGATGTGGAGCAGAATTGTTGTCTGTAAATACAAGCACTAATACAAATGCACACATGCATAAACACTCAACTATCACCAATTAAACTAACAAAATGCTGATCATTTTTAGGTCACCAACGAAGGCCTGCAGCAAGGCTATTGTGTGGTGCCCAGTGCCAAGAGATTTATCCTTCTATATTCCTTCTTGAAGAGGAATCTGTCAAAGAAAGTGATGGTCTTCTTCTCCTCATGTAATTCAGTCAAATTTCATTCAGAACTTCTCAGATATATTCAGGTGGATTGCTTTGATATCCATGGAAAGCAAAAGCAACAGAAACGAACCACTACCTTCTTTGACTTCTGCAAGGCGGAGAAGGGCATCTTGTTGTGTACTGATGTAGCTGCCCGTGGACTTGACATTCCTGCTGTGGTATGTGCTTTGTAGGACTAATCACCAGGGGAAAGTTGGGGTTTCTGAATTATAGTTTTGTTCTGATACAGTAAAATCTGGCTGATGGTAACTGAAACAATTTGCAGAAAATAAAAGGAACAAGAATTAGAATAATTATTCTTGTTGTCTCTACTAGAATTCCTTTAGCATTAAACCTAAGATCCGTTGGCAAGTTGCTAGGGTAAGGGTTGTGTCAGTCTGTCCTAAATAGAGCTTGAAAACTTCTGAGTATTCTGTATACACAGTCTACACTTGAATTGAAAGAATTACATTGGTATGTACAGCTTCTAGATTTTCCAAATTGTACTTGAAAAGTATTATTTTATGAACTTTTGACCTTGCAACCTAACTTCGGCCACTTCTAAAGACCTACTATATACGCAGTAGTTTAAACTCCAATTGGTAACATTATCATGATCCTTGAATTGTACGTGAGAATTTGGCTATCCAAAATTAATATGCATTTGCTTTGGGTATCCTAAGTGCTTCCACAATTTAAACTAAAAGTCGTCACTTTCTATGCTCTTAAATTGGCAGCTAATGTCATACCCACAAAGAAAAGGTGGTTATCTATCTCAAAGGCCAGATGGTAGAATTCTATATTGATATTAGATGTAGGGATTTACGATTTTTGTGGAAGTTTAAATATTATCTAATAGCTGTAAGTTTGAAGGCTGTCTTTTCTTTTTACTGTTTGTCAAAATTATTGAAACAATATTTAAGAAAACAGAGCTTTGGTTAGAACTGTTGCTGTACTTATTGTGGGGCCATGGAGTCCTGCTGATTATATGTTGCAAAATTGGTTTTTATGAACAATTTTGTTGACTTCCTTGTAGGACTGGATTGTGCAGTATGATCCTCCTGATGAACCCAAGGTATAAAAGACTGTTTCTTGCTAATGTTTTAGTGAATCTCGCTCCATTTTCATTGTTTTTCATTCATCTTGATTAACATGTAGCGTTGAATTACCACCAGGAATATATTCATCGGGTGGGTCGGACAGCCCGTGGAGAAGGTGCAAGAGGAAATGCGCTACTTTTCTTGATTCCAGAAGAGTTACAATTTCTTCGATATCTGAAGGTCAAGTATTTTGATTAGATAACTTGGGGGAATAGAACTAAAACCCATGTACGCATCTCTGATAATCTAAGTGCCACCTTGAAAACAGTCATGATCAGTGTAAAGCTTAGGCAGCATGATGTCCTATCACTAAAAAGTAGGAAACAAGATGAAAAAATAAGTTTTTTTTTTTTTTTTTTGGGTTGGGGGTGGTTGGTGGTTGTTTTGGAGGGCCATCAACATTAGTACAACATGAGCAAATACAATAAACAAGAACACAGTGAGTAACATCTTTATAATCCCTCTTCACTTTCAGGCTGCAAAAGTCCCTGTTAAAGAGTATGAATTTGACCAAAAGAAGCTGGCTAATGTGCAGTCACATCTGGTAAAGCAGGCTTCCTCATTGTTTATGATCCTTGATTGTTATTAGCGAGACAACTTAGCTTGGACTGCTTGGGTTTATGCAGGAGAAGTTGGTTGCTAACAACTATTATTTGAACAAGTCAGCTAAAGATGCATATCGATCTTATATACTAGCATATAATTCACACTCTATGAAGGATATCTTCAATGTACACCGCCTTGATCTGCAGGTATTAGTCGTTCTCCTGTCTGTTCAGAAAGCAGTATTAGTTTAAAGCATTTTGCCACATAATTTGTTGGAACAAGTATTTATGATTGAATCTTGAAATAATAGTTTGTTAACAAGGAGTAGAATTGTAGTGTAATAATCTCATGGTGACAACAGAGAAAAATAGTGGTAATAAGTTTGCGACAGAAGAATATTTTGGACTTGAATAGTTAAATGGCTAGCAATGTTGGCGGTTGCACTACTGGTTGACTGAGTCGTTTTTGTGTATGGAAAAGAGAGGATGGATTAAATAAACTGAATGTGGTCGTACTTTATTCTAAATGGGAAGAAACACCAATTTGAGTTAGGGTGATATTATCAAGTTTGTTTGGAAGTTTTGAAATTAGGTCCTTGGCATCTTATGATAAATAATCATTGGATGCATTTCTCTCTCCTCATTAAATCATAAGATATGGTGATATACAACTGAAAACCATTAGATATTGTGACATACGGTGGTATAATTGTGTGTCTGTTGTATTTTTGAGCAGGCAGTCGCTGCTTCATTTTGCTTTTCTTCACCACCTAAGGTGAATCTGACCATAGACAGCAGTGCCTCTAAGTTTAGAAGGAAAACGCGTAAAGTCGAAGGAAGCAGAAATGGATTCAGTGAAAGCAACCCTTATGGTAGGCAGAGAGATGAAGATGATAAACGCCAGTTTGTTAGGTATTAACAGAATCGTGTGAGCAAATCACAAATGGTCTGTTGAGATTTTGTTGATTTTTTTTTTTAATTTTTTAAATGCAATTTACATTTGTTCATGACATGTACATCTTGCGTAATCAGAAGTTGTGCATTAGATGCCGAAATCTGTAACTTTGTGACATAACAATGGTAACATTAAACAGATAAGTTGATACTTGGGTTTGGAATAGGGCGAGCTTTTGTAATCTAAATTTTGGTACATCTGTATTCATTATCTCAGATTATAGATTATTTTTTCTTCTGTTCTCTGTTTTATTTGACAATAATGTGCTTCAGCTGGTATTGGTAGATATTTACCGTGCTCAAATAATTGTATGAACAAAATTTTAGTAAATACGTACTTTGCTCAAATAATTGTTGTATAGAGCAAAAATTTTCTCATGGAGGAAAATACTTAACAAGCTGAATGATAGATTCACTCATAGGTTAATGATAATGTTAATTACTAATCGTTGTTTCTGGCGATTGATCAATTTATTTGCATTAAGATTGAAAATTTTCGTTTGTACTTATTGTTAAATGATTACCAAGGCAATTTTACCCTTGTGGAAAGACATGAACTCATGGATAGAAAACAAGTTTAGCTAATCTTTCAGCCTTAGCGTCACAAAATCCTTGATACAATGCTTTCTCTCTCTCCCCGGCATCAACTAAACAATTTAGGGTAAAGAATTCAGCGACCGGTGTTGCGAATAATCTTTCTTTTTCTTCTTTATTCACATTTTAAATAATAATTTGGTAGTATAAAACAGAAATAAATTGGTTCTTAGAATAATTATCATTCTCATAAATAATAACTTTTTCAAGTGTGGATATTACTGCATTGCCATTTTTTCTCATTTGGTCTCTTTGTCAATGTAATCACAAATTTTCATTTTCTACGATATCTAATGCATCCAGTGATATTTCACGGTATTAAAACAGTGCAATAATTTGTTATGAAACATATACAAGAATTTATTATGAAAAATATATGCATATATATATTTTTTTAAATATAATAGGTCTCACCACAGCTATGCAAGAAGACAAAGCACCATTGGTTGGGTATCACACTAGTTGGGTATCGCACTAGTTCTATGAATCATATCATCTAGGCTAGTTGTCAATTGAAATTAAAAAAAAAAAAAGTAATATCAGTGACTAGTTTTTACTGAAGCCAACTAAATGGCTCAATCCTAGTTTAGTTAGATGAATTTTACCAAATATAAAATGCTTTATTTGAATTAAGATGAAAAATATCATCTATTAAACACTAATATTTACAGTCGAATGAAAGCAAACATTTACGGCTAGTCAATTATGTTTAAAATAAGTAAAATAATCATTTTTAATAGATCATGATCTCTTTTGATCTGATTTTTTAAGTAAATGTATTAACATGATTTGTAAATTAATAAATTAAATAATAAAGATAATTAAATTTTAATTATATATTAATATTAAAATATAAATATGACAAGATTTATAAAAAAAATTAAAAAATATTCTGTTTGTAGAATCTGAAGTTAAAAACTACAAATGTCTTTCCATCTCGACGAATGTCACATCAACCCACATGATATTTTACAATCATCAATGGAGTATGACGACTTTCTATTTTTTACAACACAAAGTTATATCAATATAGACCTCAAATCTTGTATAGGTTTAACGATCGTGAAACTAATTAAGCGACAAGCTGCTTTCAAATGTGATATTTATAGTTAGTTAAAGTATTCTCAAATTCAGGGTTATTTTCTTCTGTTCTCTCCTTTATTTGACAACAACGTGGCTCAGATAATACTGTTGAACACTCAGATAGGTCCCTGGCGACTAATAATTTGTGATAGATGTTTAAGCTCAAACGATTAAGAAAAGAATCGGCAGAAATTATTTTTTAAACTTTAAGAACCTTCATTCATGTTCTTCTACAGACTTTTTTTTTTTTTCTCGGTTTTTGGGGGGGAGGGGGGTGGGGATTAACATCAGAGACTGTAAATTTATAAATACTCGCTACCTAATAAATGATAAACCACTAGATTCACACACTTTCAACAGCTGAGATTACACTTAGCATTCATAATTCCTAAATGGCTAAATGTATATTTCCCCCAAACAGGGCCTGACTCATTATTAATGCAAACATGATATTTATAATCTTAGTCACTGAAAGTTCATCAACCCTAAGATTGAAAAACAGCGAAGGGATAGATTGAGAGTACTCAGGAGACTGGAATAGCTGCCGAACCTATCCCCAACATATTACTAATGCTAATAGAATGATGATGGTATATAATCTCCTTTTCACTCCTCGACTTTCAACCCAGACAACAGAGAGGCATAAAACTGTCTCTTAAATAATCTTGAAAATCAAGTTGAAGACAGTTGCAATCTCAAGTAGGGGTGGGCCTCGGTTCGGTTTCGAAATAAATTTTCAATTTCAGATCAGTTCGAGTTCAAAAATTAAAAAAATCATTCGGTTTTTTTGAAAATAAAATATCCAAACCAAAACTAATAGGTCAGTTTTAGTTCGGTTTCAATTTCGGATTGGTTTCGGTTTTCTTAGCGGTTTTATTTAAGCAATCGATTTTTTTGATTCATCTTAAGGATTTGGTTTTCGGTTCGATTTTTCGAATCATTTTCTATTTCAAATCATGTACAACAATTTCCTCATTTTCAATAACTATATAATATATTCAGAGCATGTACAATTTACGATTTCATCAATAGTTACACTTCGCTTTTTTTCCTTTAGGTAGCTTTGAAAATGATTGCCAAACGTTTTATCTTAAGCGTCTGCCTCCTTTTTCATTCTCAAAACCCTCATCAAAATCATCCTCCATAATCTCCTCTACAACATTGTTATTTTCTTCCATCCTGCACACAAGGTCTACTATAATCAAACAAAAAAAAATAATTTACAAATTTGTATTTTTGAAAAGGCAAGAATTTTGGACTAAAATGAAGAATTTAGTTATTGTTTTTAATATCAAAAGTTTTGGCAAAAAATATAAATAAAATATAATAAGTATTTGTGCCGTAATAGAAATTAGCAAAATATTAGGGACTGAAATGACCTTCAGTCAAGGACTATTATGAAAAATTAGCAAACAAATCAAATCACAATAGAGTTCTTATATGCAAACATATCTTAAATATTGGGCCATACTAAAATTCTATAAAAAAAGGGATTTAAACGATATTATCCCTCCATCATCTTCAACATTTCGTTAACTTTCTGAGTCATCACCCAGCAATGCCAGGAGCATAGTATCCAAACGGAAAAATTGAAAAAATACAATAAAATACTCGTATCCAAGCAAAGCTAATAAAACTAAATAATAATAATAACTTAAACAAACATGAAATAAGAGTAGATCAAAGAGCCATGTCAAAAAAAAAAACAAAACTGAGCAAGTTAGTCACGAATGAAAACAAACCCATTACACAACTGGCAAGCTAGCGACGGAGTAAGGAATGAAATGCAGTGGAAGGTTGGCAGCAAGGAGAACGGGCAAAGACAGATGAGAGTTAGGTAGGGGTGGGCAAAACCGATCCGGAACTAAAACAAATTCGGTTTGGTCGGTTTTTTTTTTGTTTTGGTTCGATTTTTTAAACAAAAAATCTGGATTTATAAATACCGAACTGAGTGATTCAGATCGGTTTGGTTTTCGGATAAAAAATTATAAAATCCGAGCTGAACGAATTTAAGGCATTTTTGTAATTTTGCTAGAACATATATATACACAAGTTAAACATTTGCGGTTTGCATCACTCTCTCTCTCTCTTTCAGCTGCAGCACAACTGCTTACCCAAGACCAAAACCTTAACTCGCATCTGCCTTTGCCCGTTTTCCTTGTTGCCTACCTTCCATTGCGTTTCATTCCTTACTCCGTCACTAGCTAGCCAGTCAGGTAATGAGTTTGTTTTCATTCGTCACTAACTTGCTCAGCTTTTTTTTTTTTTTAAATGGCTCTTTGATTTGCTCTTATTTCATATTTGTTTAAATTATTAATATTATTTAATTTTATTAGCTTTGTCTATATATGAGTATGTTATTGTATTTTTTTCAATTTTTCTGTTTGGATATTGTGCTCCTAGTAATGTTGGGTGAGGACTCCAAAAATCACAAAATGTTGAAGATGATGGAAGAAAAATATCGTTTACATCCCTTTTTTTATAAAATTTTTGTATTGCCCAGTATTTAGGATATGTTTACATATAGAAATTCTTATTATGACTTGATTTGTTTGCTAACTTTTCATAATAGCCCTCGACCGAAGTCAACAAGATAAAATATCATTCAATCCCTAATATTTTGTTAATTTATATTAAAGCACAAATACTTATTTCATTTTATTTACATTTTTTGCCAAAACTTTTGATATTAAAAACAGTAACTATAATTCTAATAATTCTTCACGTTAGTCCAAAATTCTTGTCTTTTTTTTAAAAATACAAATTTGTAAATTATTTTATTTTTGTTTGATTATACATTGATTATAATAGGCCTTGTGTGCAGGATGGAAGAAAATAACAATATTGTAGAGGAGATTATGAAGGATGATTTTGATGAGGGTGTTCAGAATGAAATTAGGAGACGCTTAGGATTAGACGTTTGGTAATAATTTTCAAAACTACCTAGAGGAAAAAAAAGCGAAGTGTAACTATTGATAAAATCGTAAATTGTACATGCTCTGAATATATTATATAGTTATTGAAAATGAGGAAATTATTGTACATAGTTTGAAATAGAAAATTATCTCAAAAATTGAACCGAAAACCAAACTGTTAAGTTGAACTGAAAACCCGATTGTTTAAATAAAACCGTTAAGAAAACTGAAATCGAACCAAAACCGAATCAAAACCGACCTATTAGTTTTGGTTCGGATTTTATTTTCAAAAAAACCGAACGGTTTTCTTATTTTCGAACCCGAACCGATCCGAAACCGAAAATTATCCCGAAACCGAACCGAACCGAACCGACGCCTACCCCTAGAGTTAGGGTTTGGGTTGTGGGCAAGCAGTTGTGCTGCAGCTGAAAGTGAGAGAGAGAGAGTGGTGCAATCTGCAAATGTTTAACTTGTGTATATATATGTTCTAGTGAAATTACGAAAATACCTTAAATTCGGTTTGGTTCGGATTTTATAATTTTTTATCCGAAAACCGAACTGAGTGGTTCGGTATTTATAAATCCGAATTTTTTGTTTAAAAAAAACCGAACCGAAACAAAAAAAAACCGAACAGAAACCGAAAAACCCAAACCGAATTTTTTTCGATTCCAGTTCGGTTTTGCCCACTCCTAATCTCTAAGTATACACCAATTCTTTAGACTTCTAACATGCATGCTCTGTGGAAGATAATATAATGTGCCTTCATTGCAAACAGGTTACATTTACATGCATTGCATATCAGAATCAGTAAGTATATTTGCTTACAGTGCTATATATGACCATCGAAGTCAAGAACTTGAGCTCTTTGACAGTAATGGTGGAGACTGCCGAGCAAGAAAAGGAACTTCAACTACAGTCCCAACAATGTTGTCTCCAACAGTTACAGTGTCTCCACCTAAAGCATCTTTCCTCTTGATATATCCCAAACCAAAGTGATCAGATTCCTTTCTTCCGAGTGTATAGCTTGTCAGTTTTCCCACCTTGACAAAGTTCAAAAATACATTAGGCTTCAAGTGACGAGGTTCCAAATTCCAGAAAACAGAATTAATACCTAAACTACAGAGCAGTTGTGGTAAAAGTTATTCACCCACTAATTTTAATTTGATATTTATCTTGTCAAAAGAATATTGAGCAAAAAAATGACGCATACCTTTTTCCCATCAACTATTATCGGGCTGCCAGGTTCTGCTGGTGCTGACAGACAAATTCCCCATAGTCTCTGCTTAAGTCCATCATATGTTATGAGCCTAGAGATGGTCTCTTGTCCCTTATAACAGCCTGAGAAGAAAACACTTACATCAACCTTCATTCAACCTTTCTATGAAGACTCCAGTAGGGAAAGGCTAGCTACCCTTGTCCAAAGAAATTGAGTTCCAGAGACCAGCCTCCAGAACATTGTATTCATTAGTAAGCTCCTTTCCAGGTGCTGGCCGTCCTGCAAAACCAAGCAGTGGTTATGGAGTCTGATAACATCTGCAAAAGGTAAAAGAAGCACATATGACCATTAAACCCAAAACAAGCTTTACATCATTAAAGTTTATATTTCCTCTGGGCCAAGGCAACTATAATGTTAATGGAACTGATTATCCATTTTGCCATATTTTATAAGGTACTCATCAAAGTGATCAACAAATCCCTCACAAAAAATGTGAAATTTACATTCTTTACACAGATATAATTTGTAACAAAGCAAAATACCCATCATTGACAAGGATAGCAGCAAAATGAAATTAGTGGAAAGTTTGAAAGAAGAAAGAGAGAGAGAATCAAATCTATTCACTTAAAAGCCTAACCAAGCATGCAGGGATTAATCACCTTTAATTATTCTTAGTTTTTCCCAGGCATTAGAACCCATTGGAACAGCACCTTGAGATAGAAGGGTTTCCCAAACTGATCCAGCAGCAACTGGTGACATCAACAACAAAAATCCTTCTTCCGAAATGACATTTCCCACACCAACAGTTATCGGCATGCCATTCACCTGAAAATCGATAGGTTTTTATTTATATTGCTTTTCATAAAACAAAAAGTATTAGGTTTGATTCCCGGAATAGACTTCATCATCATCTAGATTTTATACGAGAATGGACCATTACTTCTTCACTACTTCTCCAATGTTCTGTCCAAGCTGAAGGAACCAGATAAAACAATAACAGCCTCGTAATGAGTACGTACATATAGTAAAAAGCTACATTTATTGTAGATATGAACTTCTGAATCATGCAATGGGAAAGGTGGTTCAAACATAAGGACATGGAATAATGCTGCAAACAGAGGACGAGTATAAGATTTTGTCATGGTGCATCAAGGAGAGATAATACAAATCTTTTATGTCAACAAATAAATAAAGAACCTCTAAAACTTATTCCTGAGGAATGAAGAAAAAAGTATTGAATTATATTTTGCAATTTGAGTATTTAACAAATAACATTAATTGGACATTATTACTTTCCTATGTTTTGAACCAACCACACTGATCTTTTAATATTTCAGAAGAAAGCCCACTCCTAAACCCACTATTTTGAATTGGCGCCCAAATCTATTTGGTAGTTGACATGAATCTATGTTTCTGGAACTTGGATTGATCCTATTCCATCTCACTAAGGTCAATTAACACAAACAATAAAAAAAGTAATCCAAATATTTTCATACATTCTGAATTAATACTGAAAAGTAAATTTTAAGGGCACTTGCCCCCTCATCAGGATAACTTGCTCCAGATCAGGATAACTACATCCACTACTTTCCTGTGAAGGCATTTATCTAGGAAAAGAATCAGGAAGAAATGCAAGATTTCAGGAAATAATAAGAAAAATCATTTTGACCTGGAAAAAGCATGAATTGTACTACAGATAATCAGTTTTCCATTTCCCTTCACTACCATATCTTAATAGGCAATTTGCAAAGAAGTATGTGAACTCACATCAAAACAAACAGAGCAAATTAAGCATTACCATTCAGCCAACATGTCATTTGTAGAATGCATAGATTATCATTCTTTTTGTGCTTTGACAGCGACAAAAGAACTTAAGCAAAATGAGCTGCCTCATAATTTCAAAAGAAGTTCCTAAGATTTACTTAATCAAATCCAAAGTTCATCAAGAGAAAAAGGTTGGAAACTAAATATACATCCAGTTCATGTTATAGTCATAACTAACCAAGTATAAAGCACAGTAATGGATCTATGAAGAGAAATCAGGCAAACATTAAATACAAAAATAAAAATGTTCTCATTTTTCCAACCTATCATTTAAAAATTTAATCAAGTTGAATTCGTGTCATAGAGGATAAAGATACAATATAAAGAAATTATCTTGTATTATAAAGATCTATTCAGAAAAAAATCTAAGTCTCTTGTATTTCAAAGATCGACTGAGAAAAAAAATATATCTTACACTGTAATGCCGATGTGTTCCATATGCCTCTCCAACAAGATCACCAAGATTCAAATCGCGCATGACCTGTTTGCATGTCACTAATACAATCATCAACAATATCAAATTCAACTTCCAAAAAGCTCAATAATAACTCCAGAAATGAGTAAACAATTTAAAAGAAATATACATACTTGGTTGCTTTTAGGTCCCACTACAACGAATAAGCATGATTGTTTAGTGATATCTTGAATTTCTACCTTGTCAGCGAAAAATACATACCTAGAACAGAGTGCAAAAAATGCATAATAAGGAGGGGAGCTTTCTATTTTTTCTTTGGATAAGTGTAGGACTCGGCACAAATTTCAAAACACAAGACAGGCAAACAATTATTCTTGCTTGCATTGGCTCAAGCTAAGTCTGTCTAGGCCATGTCCATATACACTATAGCAAGACAGGTCATGCAAAAAAGAAAGATGAGGATTGTTCATAAGCCCATTCTCTCCAAGTTTGTGTTCAATAAGTAAACTGGAATGAAGTACACTGAGGTGAGCAATTATACAGGATCAAAATTGTTCAAGTGTGAGACTAAAATCATTCTACACAACAATGGCAATGCTGGAAAACTAAGACACACTATCTACAAGCATAAAGTTAATAAGACAATCTCCAAGACAGATAACATACTTGTTGAGCATTTCAGTTATGCTACTACAGGTCAAGGGCGAGACCACCAGTATAACAGCATTTTTCTGTGCATATGGAAAAATGATTAACAAGTTGACAAGATAATTTGCATTTATTAAACGCTTATAAACAAACTACGAAGGAAGAAACATGAAGAAATAGATTACCATTATCCAAGCATGTGCAATATCTATTGTCCGCGCTGTTGGTGTAACAAAGACAGTGTCACATCCCTAAGGATATCAATCCAACAAATCCCATCAATTAATCCCAAATGACTGCATCAAACAAAAATAAAACTGAAGAAGTTTGTGCTAACTTCTTAGAACAGCACCAGACAAAAAACCCACAACCTCTCAAAACTTGCCTGTCCTTCACGAAGAATTTCAAAATTTGCAGTGCTTTGGTTGTGAAGAAACTGAATACGGTCATCTCCACTCACTTCATGATAATCAAACCCCAACAGTTTACAAAAGTAGAACAATCATTAAAGCATCACTCGCACAAAACAACGATCCACAAAAGACTCATGTAAGCAATCAGAGCATACCTCTTATCCTTCCAAAATGTGAAAGGTCCACAACCTAAGCCAGACAACACAAAGCAACAAAACAAACCAAAACCTCGTCAATAATAATCACATGCATATAAATCGATGCAATCTAATACAATTTGATGCGTGATAGTATGATATTGCCCATTCAATATCATATTATTAATATTAAACTTAGTACTAATAGTAAGTGCATCCAATGTTTTGTTAAATTAAATTAATTCTCATAAAAAGGAAAAAGAATACTCACAGCAACACCATTATCAGCAGCATCTAGCGCTTCACCATCATTACCAAACGTTTCAACTATTCCTTCTTCTGAAATCTTTGCCCCTTCACTCTTCACAGTTTCCTGCAAAATATAGTTTAATAATCAAAAAAAAAATTTGCTGTTTATTATTTTAATTAACCTGTTTTTGTTTTTAATTTATTCAACTTATTTTAATGGAAGTTCTTACAAGAAGGTCGTGATCGATTGGGGGAGGAGAGAGGTCAAAAGGTAAAACGGCAGTTGGAGGAATACTCGCACTTCTTCTTCTTCTTCTCAGTGAGAGAGTCTTTTTCTGAGTCAAAACGACCCCGTTTTGAAAGAATTTGGTCGTTCTGGTGGTATGTAGACGAGAGGTAGAGCCGACAATCAAGTGCGTCGTTGCCGTTGATGAGGTAGCTGCCATTTCTGAAAGTTGTAACGCTCTCTCCCTCTCAATTATTCGCTCCCAGCTAAATTTTCAGTTCAGTGTTGGTGTAATTTTTACAAGGGAATTTTCTTTTGGCCCCCCGTTTTTTCTGCTGTACTAAATAAAATTTTGGTTTAGTATATTATTGTTGTGGTGCCCTGCTAAGGACGGGGACAGGATATGGGAATGCTTTGATTAGGGATGGTAATGCTGCTCGTAAATTCGTAAATTTTTCTATAGCCGTCCTTTAAAATTTGTCTGATACGGATAGTTTTATGAGTTATGGGCGGATTTGGTATTATAAATTTAAATGTGCATTAAGTTGTAGGTGAGTTTAATATTAATTAAATATTTATCGGATACTCACATAAGTATTTGTCAATCAGTAATTTTTTTAAACATTTTTAATTTAATTTTAATTAAAATTTATTTAAATCTAAAAATATATAAAGTAATCATATAAAGTGCAAACATATGTGTAAGTTGTAATGTACCTAAGTCCTAATAAGCTTTAACTTAATGTATGGGTAATTATATACTTATAATTTTATTTGGACTATTATTCTTTAACTTAACGTATGAATTATTTTATTATTATAAGAGAAATTATTATTGTACCACCTCTTTTTTATTTTATTTTCATCTAATTACCACAAAATTATAATATATTTTCTGCACTATCTTTCTTTTTAAATTTATATCAATTAGTCACTTTTGCAATAATACCATTAAATAATTTAAATAAAATGATAATTTTACCCTTATATAAATTAAAATACTATTTTATTTTATAAAAACTTTGAAAATAAAAAATTATAATTATAAAAATACCCCTAAATTTAATAAAAATAAATAAATTCCAAAATTAAATTTTTTATGCTTTTAATAAATTTATTTTAATAAAAAATTATAATTATAAAAATAATTACAAAATTTTTGGATTTAATAAAAATTCCCTAAATTATTGAAATTTTGGGATTTATTTTTTAATACATAAATTCAATTATTTTAATAAAATTTTACAAAATCATAATTTTTAATAAAAATAATTATTAAAATTTTGTAAAATCTAAATTTAATATAAATCAACCGAGCACCTCTATTTGGGATTTTTTTTATTAAATTTAGGGGTATTGTTATAATTAATTTTTTTTTAAAGTTTTTATAAGATAAAATGGTCTTTTAATTTATTTAGGGATAAAATTGTCATTTCATTTAAATTATTTAATGGGGTTAGTGCAATAGTGGTTAATTGATGTAAATTTAAAAGAAATATGGTGCAGAGAACATGTTAGAATTTTGTGGTAGTTAGATGAACATAATGCAAAACAAAGGTGGTGCAATGATAATTTCCCTTTATTATAATTTTGCTATTTGGATTAGCATTTAAAAAGTATTATTCTTTAGAAAATATTAATCTTAATTATTATTATTGGAATCATCTTGGAGAGGTGCTAATGGTGGTGAATGAAACAAAAATCTTCTTTTCGAGCTTGTGTTGAATGATAATATGAAATTGTAATTGTTATTTTTAGATATTAGTTTGTGATTTTTCTTATAAACTTGTGTATTGCGTACTTAAATTTGAGAATTTGTATTGGATTGATGTTGAAATTTTAATTTTTAATTTACATTGGTTAAATTTAGAGTTGAATATGTTATGTGGAATTTTAGCTTATTATTATAAATTTACATATTTAATATTTATGATTTTAAATATGAAAACCCGCAAAAAAATTCACTGGGTATCATTGCGGATTTAGTAATTGTCAAAACTCGCAGCGGGTGGGTTTTCTTAGAAAAATAAAAACTTGCAGTGGGTTACAGATAAATTTGGTTATTAAATTTTGTGGGAGATTAGAATTTGGTAATAATAAACCCACTACGGGCGGTGTCGATTGCCATAAATAGTTTTGATCGAGTCTGGACATATTTTTTTATCGTTTGTTCCTGGCTTTTTAATCAGGATTTTATATTTTATAATATATATAAATTTATTTATAATTTTTAAATTTTATTTCAATGAAATTGTGCTTGAAAATATGAATTTCTAATTTTTAAAATTTTAAATATATATATATTAAATGAGCTAAATAAATATAATTATTTTAAATTATATATACAATTTTTTTAATAAAAAATTTGGGTTTTAAACTGAACTTATCAAGGGAAGCTCGAGTCCAACCCGGCCACTCAACCCGCATCACTAAGATCCGAACCAGGCAAATATTTTTGACATCCCTGTTGTCCTCGTGCTTGTAGGGCTCTTTTTCATTTCCATAAAATGTAATAACTTTCTCTTTCCACAAAATATAAAATAGGTGTATTTCCTCACATGTTAGTGAAAATATATTTTGAAGCTAATCTTTTTTAAATTCTAGAATGTATCATAATTATATATTTTAGTGAATCATAGATTGTATTTTACCATTAGACAGTAAAAATTAAAAACATTAAGGGATATTATTATTTAAGCTCCCTATTTTTACGTTTATTAAATATAATGTAGTTTAATATATAAGTCCTTTTCAGGGTGCGTTTTTTCATTATCAATTGTAGTTTTGAGCTTTGTTGATTTTTTTTGGAACATACAGTGATACATGCATTTTTACTGTATACTACAAAGATTTAATTGAACCTAAGAATTAGTTGATGGAATTACTTGTTCAATAAAAAGGTTTTTGAAGGGAAAAAAAATGCAGGGGCTAAGATGATAAATGGAATGAAATTATAATATCTAATGTAAATGTAAGTAGGTGGCAAGACAACCTGTAAACCAAACACAGCCTAAGACCATAGTGCACAAGGAACTTCTGTTTGCATGCATGCCTACTGCGAGCGAGAATTCATCCAACTCAATGAAATTTGGTGGCTTGGAGTGTGCTTGTTTGTGGAATTAAAAAATTAGAATCCTGAATGAGAATCATTAATGATGTTCATTTATTAAAAAGAAATGTGAAAATGAGAAGAAAATATGTAAAATCATATATTTTTGAAATTAAAGAATGCAAACTTATTGTTATTATTATTATTATTATTTTGACTAAAAATAATGATAATAATTATAATCACAATTATTATAATAAATAATGAAATTCATCGTCTAAAATTATTTTATTAATTTGTAAAAATCTTTTTTAATTTTAAAATAAAATAAACACATCAATAACAATACAACTCATTTCAATTCCGATTTTTAAGATTCAAGTAAATAATTTATTATAATTTTTATTTCCTATTCCGATTCCAACTAATTTCGATTACTGATTGGTAAGCACATCACAAGAAGAATCCCGTGAAACCTTGAATCAATTTCCTCATGCAAGGAATGAGTCTTCTGGTACCAATGGTAAAATAAACACAAAAAATACGAATGCTTCATTTTTAGCTAATGAAAAGGGGGTTCACATTTAATATATATATATATATATATATTACATGTTATTTCTGTACAATACGTTAATATAGAATTTTACACTAGATACAGAAACATAGCTGTAACAAAGTCACCTTCAAATGTAATTATCCCTCCCACCACTACTGCACATGCTGATTCCCGCCATTTTCCTGTCTTTGTGAATCGGCAAAAACTTGCCCTTGCTCTCTAACATCTCTGAACATGGAAAGAAATGAGCTGAGGCCTTCTGAAGAAGCCCCTCCTAAGATCCACAACAGCAGTGAACTAAACGAATTCATGCTCCCCGGGTTAGGACCCGTTTCAGGTTGCTGAAGGTCTGGTTGTCCTGGAATCTCCATAGTGTTGCCAACCCTGTCAGGATTGTTGTTTTCGGAACGATCTGGTCCAGGAGCATCCACTCTATTTGTTGGCGGCATTGCTTGGTTGGATCCAGGTCTCAAGCCAGGTCCAGAAGTTGCATCAGTATTAGGCAGACTTGGGTTCCTTGTGTTCAATCTTGTTATATGCAATGTTGACGCGAGAATGGTAGATGAGGTAATGTGGAAGTCTGGCTGTTGCTGAAGCTGAGTACGCCTATTTTGGATGAATCTTTGTAGAGCTGGTACCTGAGATGACATTAGCAAACATGCATACAAAATCAAACTCAAGTTTTGAAACATTCTGTTAAAGAGTAAAATAGATGGTGAAATCTACACCAACGATAAGAAGATATGAGGAACAGTGCGCTATTGATGCATTCATGATGCACAACCATTATCAGCTAAGAGATGAACAATCAATAAGCAGTTACAAGCAAATCAAAGGACTAAATATCGCAACAAGATAATCCTAATAGGGACTAATTACCTCAAAGTGGTTCCAGAAGTACAGAATGAGGTGCTGCACAAATGCAGCAGCCGTACCAAGTGCCATATACGAAAATCCTGGAAAAATTATAAGTTAAAATTTTAAGACACAAGTAAGAGTTCCAGCCATAAATGAGATGAGTCAAACAAGTGCAGGGCCATACCATAAGCATAAGAGAAAAAATATATGTGAAAAACCAGAAAATAGAGCAAAAAGAACCGAGGGAAGAACTTCATCGATATTGGTGTGCGGACACTGCAACTTAGAAATAAGAAGAATCATATTAGAAAGAAACAATAATTAAGATTATAGTTTCTTATCACTAGTTAGATAAACCAAAGAGCTGGCTAACAGGGAGATATGTCTATGGCATTCACTGGTCCTAGAAACCAGCTCAACATACATCAGCGCAATTAATCAGAGCACCAGTGTGCAAGACCACATACAGGCAAAAGAACCTTATCCTAAAAGATAGCGATTCATTAGTCAATAAAAAAGACACCAATCAAGAGCAAGTGCACTCTCTTACAATGCATTTCAACAAAGAAAGAAAGATATACCTGATCAGTGTAAATAGCTCACACAACCAGACAAGAATTAAAACCAAGAAAGCCAACAGCTGGTCATCATAAAACTCAAACAGGAAGAAAAGAATGCCAATCATTATCTGCAAAATCCACCATGCAGGTCATCAGTAAGACCCGAAATGCACATAAATAGAAAAAATAAAATCTAAATAAATGGAATAAAATAATAAAAATATTTTAAAACATAATTTATTGCAGCATAAGTTTCACATCAATAGCAAATAACAAAGATATGATGAATGCCTACCGGTACAAAGACAAGTGATTCAATTACATGCACAAAGATCAATTGAAATGTTGGAAGCCGATGCTGAGCATGGTGTTGTAGCTGCACTGCAATAATATGAAAAATAAGAGACCCCCAATCATACCATATTTGTAGCAAGAAAATACAGGACTCATGACAAAAGATCCTAGCCAACTATAGAAAGTGTCTGGCAACAGAAGAATTTGAGGTGACAAAGCAAATAACTAGCTCTAATTAACCACCAAAGGAAAAAACAATGAACCAGGTGCATGCATACACTGGTGCTAACACCACTTCACACCCTAGTTAGGAAAATCAAATAACATACCTGTGAACTTCAACATGCGAGCCTGTGTCTCTCTCAGCGTAAATGATACTGACATTGTGGTTGTGAAAAATACAAACAGTGACATCATAAGCACACCACACTTGGTCACCAGATAGTCTGCAATTAAAGAAAAGGGAGGACGATAAGTGTAAATCATCAGATCACAGTTTATGCCCACAGACTTTAGATAAACGATCAAAAGGATACCCCGTGCTATGTTAAAAATTACTAAGATGTATTCAAAACCAAAAAACAAAAAGGGACCAAAGCAGTGCTTGGTGATGCAACAAGCAGTGAGAAATTGGTGATCATAAGATTTCAAGATATGAAAACACAAGAGATCATCACAAGTGCACATGATCTTTCTTTTTCTGTCCTGATAACAGCTGCTTATTACAAGCAGATTCTCTTGTGTTCGTAATGCTATGACAAAAGGCTCTTACTTTACTTATCTTCCCCCCCAAAAAAAAAAAAATCTTTTTTGCCAGCGAGGAAGGATTTGGTTGGGGTTGGTTGTTTTATAGAAAGTAGACAGACATAAGACCCAATGGTACTCAGAATCTAGTTTGTGGATTAATTGGCTGATGATACATAAGCCATTTTGGAGTTCTATGGCTACTAATTCCAATGTTGTTATCCTCATGAAAAGTTATGATTTCCATGTGCTAGGGCAAACAAGCACCATAATAAGTAAATAAATATGCCTGTTCTTTAGTTTTCTCCTCCACTTATCTTGATCCTCATATTGAGTATGTGCTTAACATTTTGAAATATTGACAACTCCCTATTAGAATGGGAAATACTGACTCTCGCAAACAACATTGTGACACTATGCCATTGTCAGGGGCTCAGGTAAGTGCACATTCCAACAACAATGACTAACATGGAAGCATGTTGATCCCAAATCTGCCAGCCAAAACAGTGCCAAATAAAATGCAATAATAAAGCTAGTTCATAACAAGAAAAGCACCCATGAAAGAAGAAATATAACAGAAATCAACACACCTCCAAACTTTGCAGGGCCTTCTGGTGGTTCCTGAGCATAGCTAAGATTGTAAAACTCCTTTGTTTGACAATTATAAAGATACCCTGCAACCAGATTTGAAATAATAATTAGACAAAGTAGAGATGTGGACCAACACCATGCAGAGAGTCTGTTATTGACTCCATGAATGCTTTATAGCACTAACATCATTATTTTCAAGCTGATGACTTGTATATTTTCTAACTTCAGCAATTATTATGGGAAACATCTAATTAAGGACCTTGGGACTGAAAAAATGGATGAAGAAGAAAGCAGTCTCATTAAGGTTACAAAGAAGAGCTGTCTGAGGAGTTATTTCCTCTAACTTGATTCGGTCTTTTACATGGTTTGTAGAGAAGCTGTTAAACACTCTTCAATTATGTCTCCAAAAATATTTTTTTAGCTACAGTTAGAGAAACACAGTATCGAGAAAGGCAGCATTATTAGCATCTGCTATAACAAAGGATCCCGAGTTTGACAAGCATGCCTGAGTTAGAAGAAAGCAGTATCTCTACAGGTTATTTAAATGAAGAAACTAATGCGAGATTGAAAACAGATCTCTCGCTCTGTGAAAGAGGAATATCAGTGATATTGAAACCATATTTACGCATCAGAAAGTTTAAATTATGAAGGATGGATCAGCCGGTTGTATCTATTAATGAAACTCTAATTGGAAAGTGAGGAATGTTGAACAAGCTCTCAAATTATTTCAAATTTTCAACAGAGTACAATCCGTTCAAGATAGCAAGACTATCAGAACAAAAGTTGTCTACCTTCTGTGGGATGGTTGATTGACATCATTAGATTACTCAAAAATTCTTATATATGCAGTGCATCAAGAGAATTATCTATTACCTTGACCGGGAGTATGCAGTAAACTATTCATCAAAATTGTATCGTATCCAACAAATCTGTTTATGAGAAGTTGCTGCCACCTATAAATAGAAGACATTACTTAAAAAATATTGTGTTGCATATAAAATTCACATCCAAAGCATTCAAGCATATAATTGCCTCACAAATTGTTAACTCTTGCAAGCATTTTCACGTTGGAACTTCAACAGAATTTTCACAGAAATTCAGATCCACAAACAGTACATGGTACAAACATTTTCAACAAGACACGTATTTAATGGCGTAAGTAAACTTAAAACTATGACAGCAAAGCACCACAAATTTGCTTTAAAATAAAGCACAGCCGTGAAAATTCACAGACTAAACCTAAAAAGCCATTGAATCATATGCCACTATTACCCATCAATTCAAACTTTAAGTAATCAACTGCAAGCTCTTCCATATCATCCAAATACAATCTAATATGATGTAATTCCTTGATAAAAAAATTACTAGTGATCACTGAGCCTAACTTTATCTGTGGCGGACTACAGCATGATACTGCCTACATATTCTGCACAAAAATTTAAAGACTTCATCAAACAAACATAATAAACAAACATCCATGCACCAGAAGTTTATGAAACTGAGAACTGGTATTCCTTCCCCTACAAAATAAATAACAGATACTTAACTCTCTAATCATTGATATCTCAAGAGTGGCACCCATTTAAATATTAAATAAAGGAGCTGGAACAACATATGTCCATTTGCAGACAAGCCAAAGCATAGGATATATAACCTGTTCCCAAAGCAAGGATGCTGAGCTGATATGCTGATATTGAAAGTACGTATATTATGCCGAGATTTATCTGCTTCTGGTAACAAGAAATACCCCTACACAACAGACTTAAAAAATTAAAAAAAGAAGAAAGATTACAAGCTTCAACACCTAGGCAGAATCTTGATTAATTTTTTTTCAACTAATTAAAGTACTTTAAATACAACAAAATTTTTCCTTTTTTTGTTTTAAATATTTTCAATGCACAGGAAATCTCTCCACCTGTACACCAGGTCTAGAAATAGGGACTACTATCAGACTCCAAAATCTCTATAGTCAGCAAATTCATCATATAACATTTAGAAAGGTAGCTTCAACAGATTGGAGTCACCGACCACTTGGCTAGAAACCAAAGATCATACCAACTGATCAACCATCGAAGAGGATGCAGCAAAGTTTTAAACAACAGAAAGAAGATATATCAGTCTAACAAACAAAAAAGATACCTTTTCCATGGTGTACAAATAAGTAGGTTCAAATGCTTTGGTTCTACTCTCAAGCCACGGCACTGCAAGTAGACAGCACAGTTTCAATTAGAGCCAACAAAAATAAAACATGAAAGGATGAAACTGTAACTAACTTTATCACCATTGCACGTGATCATAAATTAATATGATTAATGAGGCCCAAAATCCCATGTCTCTAAGATCCATTCCATAATCTTAAATCATATATGATTTATAACTTGTCTAGGGGGTGTTACATTGCACTTCAGATCAGAAAACTTAAGAACTAGCATTTATTGTTGGCACCCAAATCTCATATGTCCTCAAACGAGAGATAGACAAAATTTCAAACAAACTCTAGATACTAAGTTCAGCATAGGTGCTTTACACGGAAATTTCCCTCACCAGACCTAAAAGATAAGCATTTACAAATTTAAATACAGAGTTTATTACATATATTGACAATCATTACCAGAACTCAAAAATAAGCATTTACAAATTTAAATAAATGTCTCATTCTGCATAATTCAGAAGTATAGTATGTTATGATATTCTAATTTCAGTGACTCTAATTTAATATGTATAATTATTTTACCGATTGCTCCAAACATTTTACAGTTACATACATGCAATATTACATACATATTTCTTCACCACAGATCCAGATTACATAAATAATAATAAATATCGGAACATTTATGCCAGAGGCCATATGAATTTTGGAAATATTATTGCAACATCATGATAAACAGTAAGGGGAAAGACAGTTACCAGCATAAGAGTGAATCCTGTCCAGGTAAAGTACATGCATCAATTTCGGCACATCAAGATTTAAATGTATCCCCGCAATATTCTACACTAGGAAGTTCAAATTCAGCATAAAGAAATTTAAAATGATAACAGAATTAGGAATGAATAAAGCAAACATGCACTTTTTATTTTGATTAATTTTAATGCAGCTTGAGAAAATAAGAGAAAATTTAGCTTAAGGGAGAGGAAGAGATAGGTTGTAAAGAGTCATATTGACATGAATATCCAAAAGCAGCACCGGCTTATACTCTCAAAAGAATGAGAGAAGAAAATTTAGTAAGTGATATTTAGACAAAAAGAAAACAATATTAATTAATAAAATGAAAAAAGGAGAAATAAAATCAGCATATACAGCTTTCAAAACATAGTTTTTTTTTTATGAAAAGAGGGGAACATTTGGCCAGAGTTACAATTGATATTGCACACATTTGCATGTATGTTGTCAAGGCATAAAACGTGCCAGTATTTTAATGAGTTTGCTTATAGAAAAAGGGAGACTCAAAGTGAAGATCTGTTTCCTAGAGTCAACAATAGAGATCAAAAGGCTCCTATTTTTCTCCTTATTCACAGCAATAGAGATACAACAGTAAATAATAGACCGTGGCCAATATTTACAACTAGCATATTCTGAAAACAGTCTACTCCCTCCTTCAACAAGAATTGTAAAACTAGGATAGGAGGCAATTGAGAAACTTTAGCCCCCGTCCCCCCCCCCCCCCCCCCCTAAAAAAAAAAAAATCATTAACAATTAAGAAGGAAATTTTCAAATTTACTCACCCACAGCTTCTGGAAATTTCCTAAGATTTGCATTGCCTGTCTCCAAACGAAAGATAAACGCCTATACCACTTTTTCCCAAAATGAATGATTGCTGATTTAAAAGCCTCCTTGGCTGATAAAGCAAAACTATTACGTGCCTCCTCCTTATCAATTTTATTCACTGCACTATCAGTTGGCTTAAAGCTTTGACTCCTTACAGAGCCCTCTGCTAGGTGTTCAACAGGTTCTATATCAGTCCTCCAGAACTTCAAAGCCAATTTGCCTTTCCTAACATTGGAACGAATCCAATTTAACCAAAGGTTTGCAGCGGAGAATGTTAATCCATCAGCATCCATACCTGAAACTTCTAACTCATTGATTGCATTATCCACACTAGTGACATCTACAACAATAGAATCAGAGTCATTCTGTGACCACAAACCTGCACTACTGATCTAAATCAAACAAGAAAAGCAAAAGGAAAAAAGGTCAGTTTCTTAGACATGAAAGATCGGCCAACTTAAATGACTATCTCAAATTACCTTTAAACTAAAACCTAAAACCTAAAATAGATGCCTGAATCAAAAAGGAAACAGAAATATATAATTTTGAATAGACATGGGACAGGTACAGGCACAGGCATTCAAGTTCGGCCAGGATCGCAGCTGCACTAGTGCGAAGTTGGACTTCACCAGGTGTCAAACAGAACTTTTATATTTTAGCATGGCCAAGCCACTGCCAAGATACAACCTTCAAAATGTGTCATGCCTCTTATCTGAAGCCTATGAGTTGATAATGCATATATTCTCAAACATCAAATCAAGTTTGAAAAAACTTTGCATTTACTTCTCAACAATTTTTCTGTGTTATATTGCTATATAACACCTTAGCAAATAATAAAAAGAACAGTTATTCTTGAGAAATAACTAATACAACATTATCAGATTATAAAACAGACTAGACACAAATGGCCAAGAAGAACGCTCCTCTAGCTGTAATACAAACTTTACGTTCTGGTAGCTGCACAAGCAGATGCAGAAGAAGGGGATAACTCAATCCTAAGACAACGCAGGCTCCGAGTTCAACTTTTTGTGATCAGTTGTGACATCCACCCAAAATTTTAAGATTTCTCATGATAGCACAAACTTGATACATGAAATAACGTAGAAAATTCCATGTCAGAAAAGTAGACTGAAATTTTAAAATGAAAGTTCATATACCTTAATTTGTATGAGTTGGGCTTCAGTCATCCGAATTCCAGCAAATTCACTTGAACAGCCAGGCTTTATAAGCAAAATATTCAAATTTAAGTCAAAAGGTGCATACGATTTCTGGAAAAAATATATAAACTAAAATAAAACACACACATACTGAGAGACAAACGAGAATAAATCAAAGAAGCATGTTGCCTATTAACAGAAATGGTATTGCAAAGAAACGTAAAGCAAGCTGAATCTGCAAATTTAAATTCATATTTACAAAGAAGGTATAATGTGTAGTGATTATGGAATTCAAAAATGATAAGTTGTTTTTTATATTACTAACCAAAGGGCTCATTAGGGATTACGTTTTGCGAAAATTAAGAGTAGCTTATTTTATAATCTGTACCAAAAAATGCTTTGTCAAAATGTTTTCATAGTGCTTATTTCATATTCTATTCCATTACTTGCATGAAATTGAGTGATGAAAAAGTTAAAAAATAAATAAATTTACAACTTCAGCAATTTTTTTTCCTAAAGCATATGTTGATACAGACATTATACACTTAACAAGCACTTTAATCCAAAAATTACCATACACATTACACTGTTCAAAACCCACAGCAGTTTCAACGGCATAGTTAACAAAGCTCTGACTACTGTCTTCCCCCCCCCCCCCCCCCCCCC
>MKYO02006221.1:0-26831 GCA_002013955.2 Citrus medica | reverse complement strand
TTTATATAATAACAATTCATTCAAGCATTCCTATAGTGATTCCCCAATAGAACACTCGTTACAGTAAGCAAGCTAAACATCTAACACTTTATGTTCACTACACTTTAAATATAGTGTTTAATGATAATAAATACTACTGTTGACAATCCTCTGATGATGTTGGAGATCATCATGATCACACCTTACTATCATTGTATAGTTTATATGGGGATCTTACCGATGACAGTGCACTCCTCAAGGAAGCACGTCCTAGCCTAAGCAAGTTTGGACGTCTATATAAGATATCATATGTCCTTAAAATTACTTACTTGATTCCTCCTTCAAGCTAAATTCACTTAGAAGAATAGAGGATCCAACGTTATTTAATGGTTTGAGCAGTGGTTTGCTCCTAGCATCACAGTGGATTGTGACATCTAACAATTAAAGAATTTTTTTGAATACGTTTAGGGAGAGAGTCAGCAGAATGACTAAAGGATTAAGGTAATCGTTATTTAATTAACTTTGGTTGAATTTTACACTTTTTTTGTCCCTACAGCATATCCACGAGTACTTTTCACCCAACAATTGAGAAGCAAATGTAGTATCCTAATGCTTTGTATCAATATTGCATGCATACAAATGCCTTTTTTTGGGTAATGAACTTACAAAACTTATAATTATCGATTTACTTTCTTATAATAAAACATAACATTGATTTGCAAGTAATGATTGACTAGGTATTCTTGAGGGCTCAGTGGAATAATGATAAATGTGATCTTAATTCATTAGACTATACTAAACTTAATTGGTACATTGATGGGTGAGAAGACATGAAATTGTAACCATTCATGGACATTGATACGGTGTGTATCACTACGCCATTCAATATAGTTCTTATTATATTGAAGGATTTTAAACATAAAAAAGATGATAATTTCATTTTCTACTGTATGTAGATTTTTATTCCAATTAACCTAGAATATAATCATTAGATACTAGCCCAAGTAGACCTTCGTCGCAAGAAGGTTTGGGTCAATGACTCAATGATAGAAGCTCACAACGACAAAATGTACAATGATCTATTTAGGCTATTTGAAGTTATCTTTCCTCAACGACTAGAAGATGTTGGATTTTAAAACACCCAACCAAACTCATAGAATACGAAGTCTTGAAAAGTTGTACTGGTTAAAAATATGGCACAACAAGGGCCTGGTAATGACGATTGTGAAGTGTTTATGTTGATGTTTACGATGTACTTAATATTTAAGCTCAAACTTGATTTTAGCAATAGTCTTGGGTAATACTTCAGAAGAAAATTGTCATTGACATATTTAATGGGGATATTAGATAAAATAAGCTGTTGTAATTATTCAAATACTGATGTATTGAATTCACGGCATATTAGTTCATTGCAATATAAGTATGTTATTCATATCGTACTTAATCTATTCTATGTTTTGACATAATATTATACAACATTTACACCATTAATTAATCTTATGCCATGTTTAACTATGTAATTCATCAAAAGAAGAAGAATAAGTACTTCAAAATTCCTATAATTTTGTTATGACAATAAATATATTAAGTATCTCATTGATTGAACTGTGGAATACATAAACAAAGGAGTTAAAAACATTAGTAGGCCACTATTTTAGATTTGGCACAATGGAATTCTTACATTTTTCATTTTCAGTTATGCCGGCATCCCTTGCATCGAGAACATATCACAATTCTCTGTAATACATCCTTGCTAACTGATGGTACTCTAAGCTCCAAATGACGACCATGAGGTGGTTCTTCTATTAGTAGGTTTACTTTTAAGTTTAAGATGTCTTGTAGAACTTTCCAAGAAACAATATCGTTAGTGAATTGATTGGTATTATATATGCCTTCAATAATGATTCCTAGGAGCAAAAGTGAGAACAGAAACCTATGTAAACCATTCTAACATCTAGGCAGGTGGTAATTACATGAGCACATACAAGTTGATTGTAGAGTGTTGAAGAAAATGGTAAAATCATCATTTTGCACACCAATTCTTACTAACATCTGTACTTTTATGTATTTAAATCCTTTAAACTTTGATTTTGTGTGTTTTATTATAATTTGAATATTTTATACATTTTAGAGATATTTTAGTTATTTCGCGATTAAATAGAAATTAGGCAGCAAAATAGATAGCATGTTTTAACTAAGAATAGCTAAAAACCTTGGGAAAGACATAAAGGGTAAAATAAAAAATTTAAGATTTTCTTGGGACCCAACTGACATGACTTTGATCAATAATATGGAAGCATCCTATTGGACCATAAAATGAGCTTATAAAACATGTAATACACTGAATCAATACAGTTAAATTTTGTGTTAACTGATAAAGTGGTAGCATATTATTAAACCGAAAAACACGTGTGTAATTCACTGAATGATAGTCTTAGCAATGTGTTTCGTCTAATCAGACCTTACCACGTGGCACAATCATGAGCGTCTGAGTTGCTTTCATCCAATGGCCATGATTTATTTGTTGTATTTATAAATATGGACTCCACTCCCTAACTTGATAGCTTTGAATCCAAATTTAAACTCTATTGTCTGTAATTCTCTTTTTATCTTGTATTTTCTATTTATTTTAATACAAAATTATCATTTTACCCCTAGTTCAATATGACTGGCTAATTTAGTTGGTCACGAATTTACAGTCACTGGTTAATGGTTCCAATTTGTCCTTAATTTTTGCTTTTGTGACTAAAAATGCACTGGTTAGTCTATTAAGTCTCTCTCTCTCTCTGATTTTTATGGATTGTTTTGACTTATTGTTGACTTATAGTAATTTTCTTGTCGAGATTTTGCACGATATACCAACTGCCTAGTGCAAGATCATTACTGTTTGGCATGATGAGCACTTCACATTATATTAATTAGAAAGAAACTAATTTATAGTGGTTTGTCTTGACTCGGTGTTGACAGAGAATGCATCTAAGTTATTTAGTGAACAATCTTGCCACATAATTGAAAGTAAGATCATTATCACTTGGCACAATATATATTTGACCCCACATTTAGCATAAATAATATCATAATTATTATGATACCATATTTCGTAGAGTAGGGACTATAAGGAGTAGGAATACCCCTCATAAATTAATTAGACTAAAAAGGAATATTAAGCTCATGGTAAAGTGTTGAGTATAAATTAAGAGACTCAAGAGTTTCATTTGAATTGTTTCATCTTTAATTTATTCTCGCCATCTTTTTAATTTAAATCTCAGTACTGCTCAGAAATCACATCCAAACAATTTACATATAAATTTAAAAAATTAATCTTACACATAATTAAATCTACTTCCTTGTGTGATTGACATCTGTCACTATTAATCTATATTATGACATATTTGTGCGCTTGCGAGGACAATAAAATTTGCACAATAAGTTTTCTTTGTAAAATTTGCGTCGTTCTCGAGGAGGTATGTCATTTTAATTTGTACAACCAATTTTCTTTGTAAAAATTTTGTAAATAACTTTGTGTGCAGGTTTTGAGTTTGTTTCTATAGTAAGTATGTAATATCATGATAAGGCCAGTATTGTAACTTCTCCCCTATTTTCATTAGTCTTTTTTTTTAATTTTCTTTGCATGCACGGTTGAAGGTCATGATCACATGATCTAGAACCTATAGACCTTGAACTAGAAAAGACACTTCATATACATAGACAAATTGCATCAAAGGTCAAATTGAGGATAAAATTCAAATGGATTTAGAACTACAACCACAAGCACCACAAGAGAGGCCATTTAAGGACTACTTCAGTCCTTTAACTAATTTGAGCACTTCATATATAAGAAGCCCAAATGTAGTTGATAAGATTTTTTAGTTTAAACCTAGTGTGCTAAATTATCTCCCATCATTCTTTGATTTAGAAAATAAAGACCCATACAATCATTTGAGTGATTTTTATGCTATTTGACAAACTTTTGAATATGAACATTTTTTAGATGAAGATGTTAAGATTAGGCTGTTTCCATTTTCTCTAAATGATAGAGCTCGTTCTTGGTTCAATACATTACTTTTTAAAAGTATCACATCATAGGAAGAAATGATAACTAAATTTTTAAATAATTACTTCCCAATACATAAAACCAATGCTATTCATAGGAAAATCTTAGAGTTTGCTTAGAGAGAAGACGAGCAATTTTTCTAAGCATTGACGTGATTTAACAGGCCACTCTTGAAGTGTCTACATCATGGGTACAAGAAATGACATTAATGTCAATATTTATTGGAGGGACTCTTGCCACATGTGCAAGAATAGCTAAAAGCGACAAGTAGAGGTGAGCTAATGTCTAAAAGTGCATAAAACATTTAGTATTTCTTTCAGCGATAAACGGATAATTCCCAACAACGAAATCAATCATTCAGGAATGTGAAAAACTTAAGGGATTAAATGAAGTCCATGTTAGCGAGTCAAGATTAAAAATCAACGAAGTCAAAGAAACAGTTGAAGGACTTTCTTATTAAATAATATAATTGGTAGATGCCAAACCAACGGAGTCAAAGGACTACTATCAATTTGACAATGATTCATACCTAGATCAACCTAATGCCATTAGTGTGATGAGAAATGAGNAAACCAATGCTATTCATAGGAAAATCTTAGAGTTTGCTTAGAGAGAAGACAAGCAATTTTTCTAAGCATTGACATGATTTAACAGGCCACTCTTGAAGTGTCTACATCATGAGTACAAGAAATGACATTAATGTCAATATTTATTGGAGGGACTCTTGCCACATGTGCAAGAATAGCTAAAAGCGACAAGTAGAGGTGAGCTAATGTCTAAAAGTGCATAAAACATTTAGTATTTCTTTCAGCGATAAACGGATAATTCCCAACAACGAAATCAATCATTCAGGAATGTGAAAAAATTAAGGGATTAAATGAAGTCCATGTTAGCGAGTCAAGATTAAAAATCAACGAAGTCAAAGAAACACTTGAAGGACTTTCTTATTAAATAACATAATTGGTAGATGCCAAACCAACGGAGTCAAATGACTACTATCAATTTGACAATGATTCATACCTAGATCAACCTAATGCCATTAGTGTGATGAGAAATGAGTCGAATTACAACTTTACTTCAATATTTACGACCCTAGATGGAGAGACCATCCCAACTTTTCATGGTCTCATGGATTCTAACAAAATAGAATAGCAACTCCAGCTCCACTAATGCAACCAGTTCATCAAGCTCTTTAAATATCTCAGCCACTATTTAGATAATACAACTCGAATCAGTGTTACTCACAAACGAAACCATGGGAAGAAGCATTCCAGAATTTAAAAAATATAACTCACGCGGTACTAGAACAATAAAAGTACACCATTGATGAGTTGTGGAATGAGATAAGAGCTGGCATAAATTCACAAGCATAATCAATTTTGAACCTCGAAAAGTTGGTGGGTCAAATTGTTTCTTCAATTCAAACTTTGGCAATGACTATTGAGAAAAGTAAATTCTCAAGCTAGCCAATGTCCAATCGTAAGAAAGTACAAGAAGTTAGTACCAGTTCGCCCCAACAGCATGAAGAGGTCAAAGCTGTCATGACCTTGTGAAAGGACAAAGAAGTTGATAATAAATGGAGATGCTAGTGAAAAAGACAACTCAATTTCTACCTTTAAACTTCGAGGACTCATCACCAAAGGGGAAAGAAGAAAGTAGCTCACGAGAATATATCCCTAAAGCTCCATTCCCTTGGAGGATAGTTAAAGGAAAGAAAGGAAATTTCACAGGTGAGATTATAGAAATCTTTAAACAGGTATGTATTAACATTCCTTTACTTGATGCTCTGAAAAAAAATGTCCTCTTACCAAGTGTCTTAAAGACTTTTGCCTTAGAGAGAGAAAAATTCATATTTCAAAGAAAGTCTTTTTAACAGAGAACGTTAGTTTCATTCTCCAATAAAAAGTTCCTCCAAACTATAAAGAGTTAGGTTTCCCTACTATCTCATATATAATATAGGGAACCATAAAATTAAGAATGCTTTGTTGGGCTTACGAGCTAGTGTAAATCTTTTGTCTTACTTAGTATTTGCGAAACTTGGATTGAGATATTATATTTAACTTCAATTGTGTTGCAGCTTGCAGATTAATCCATGAAAATATCTTACTGTATTGTGGATAACATGCTAATCCAAGTAGAAAAGTTTTATTTTTTTATTGACCTTATTATGATTAACACTCGATCAATACAATACTTGAAGAAGCACATCTCATTATTTGAGGCTAACCTTTCTTGGCAATTGCTGGTGCACACATTCAATGCATGATGCAAATATGGAGTTGTCCTTTAGCAACATGACTATGAAGTTGAATATTTTCAACATTGCCAAAAATCTCAAAATATAGACGATGGAATTGTTAATTTTAATTTAATTGAAGAATTAGTTGATTATATTTTTCCTTCTAACCTTAGTGATGATCCTTTACAAACATATTTAACTTATTTCGGTTTGAATTTTGATATTGACAGATCGTTTGACGAGGTGAATGCCTTACTCGATTCATCACCACCCATAGATACCAGCAAATGGAACTCAAGAATAGAGCAACTGGTACCATCAGGGAAGAAACAGGGCATCATCAAAATCACCACTAGAGCTTAAGCTCAAACTGTTACTTGGCACTTTAGAGTATGCATTTTTAGGAGATGAAAACTCTTTGCCAGTAATCATTTCATCTCCTCTTAATGACAAGCAAAAGAGTAAGTTGTTGAGTATTTTAAGAGATTACAAAGAGGCATTAGATGGACCATATAACTAATATAAAAGGTGTAAACCCAGTAGATTGCATACATTACATTCATCTTGATGAAAATATGAAACCTATTAAAGAAATGCAACATCGGTTAAATCTAACTATGAAAGAAGTCGTTAGAGCTGAAGTTCTTAAACTATTAGATGTAGGTATCGTTTATCCCTTTTTCTAATAGTTCATGGATTAATCATGTACAAGTTGTTCCTAAAAAATCAGGAGTTAATGTAGTTACTAGTATTGATAATGAATTAATATCCACTAGAATGACTACAGGCTGGCATGTATATATTGATTATAGAAAATTGAATTCTGTTATACGAATAAACCATTTTCCTTTACTATTTATCAATCAAATACTTGATAAATTAACTAGTCATGAATTTTATTACTTTATAGACGATTACTCAAGAAAACCACTTTCACTTGCCCTTTTGACACTTTTACATATAGGAGAATGCCGTTTGGATTATGCAATGCAACTACCATATTTTAATTATGCATGTTAAGCATGTTTTCTAATATGGTTGAATGTTTTCTTGAAGTTTTTAGGAATAACTTTTTTTATTTTTAGTGATTCATTTGATCAATGTTTGCATCATCTAATATTGGTTCGACAGAGATATATAAAAAAAAAATTTGGTCTTGAAGTAAAAAAAAATGCCACTTTCTGGTAGAATAAGGTATTGTCTTCGGTTACATCATTTCAAACAAAGGTATCGAGATTGATAAAGGTAAGGTAGATCTTATTCCCAAACTTCCTCCACCCAAGATAGCTAGAGAATTAAGATCTTTCTTTGGGCATGCTACTTTTTATTGATGTTTCATTAAAAAATTTAGCAAGATTTCTAGACTCATATTTAACTTACTTGCTAAGGATGTACTTTCTGTCTTTGATGATTTGTGTCTTGAGGCATTTAAAAAATTAAAGCAATTGTTGACCTCAATACCCATCCTTCAGTCCCCAAACTGGAACTTACTTCTTAAGCTCATGTGTGATGCATTTGATTATGCAATAGGAGTAGTATTAGGAGAAAAAGTTGATCAAATTTCCCATGTCATTTACTACACTAGTATGACATTGAACAATACACAGTTCAATTATTCAACAACTGAAAAAGAAATGCTAGCAGTAATGTATGCATTAGAAAAATTTTGATCATATTTCATAGGATGCAAAATAATTGTGTTTACATATCATACTGCTCTTAAATATCTTCTTACAAAGAAAGATGTAAAATCCAGACTAATTTGATAGGTGTTACTTTTGCAAGAATTCAACCTTGAGTTCAAAGATAAGAAGGGTACGCAAAATATGGTTACATATCATCTCTCTCGTTTTAATTTTGACACAATTCTAGAATCATTACTATTGAATGAATTATTTCGAGATAAACAACTAAAGATTGTACAAGTACTGCCATGGTATGCTGATATAGTCAATGCAACACCTCAATTCCATTAACAAGGTATTAAGGTTTAATTAAAGTGAAACTACATTTCATCATTTTCATTTCTAAAACCACCAAAATAATATCGAACAATAAATGTTCTAAACCTCCAAAAGAAAATAAGTAATGAAATAACATATTCTCAAATAAATATTATCCCAAAGGAAGTGAAAATATTCATAAATTATTAATATAAAATTAATCTGCAAAAGAAACCAAGCTCTTATTCTTCCTTGCAAGACCATAAACCCATCTCATGTAACTCTATATGTAAAAATGTGGTAACGAGGGGTGAGCCGTCAACTAGATAAGTAAAACTCATGCACAATACTAAAAACTAGATAAGTAAAACTCATGCACAATATTAAAAACTACTTAAATATAATTGATGGAATTTCTTAGATTTATATAATAATAAGAGAAATTACCTTTGTAAATCATCATTTAGCGATATAAATAAATCAAAACATCATAAATTATTTAAATCCTTTAAACATAACAAAAGCATTTTAAACACATGAAACATAGTTAGCCCATACCACATAGTATCACCTGTAGCCCCGCTGACCTAACAATATATCATCATTCAGGTTACTATACCCCACAAGAATCACCAACATTAATATCATATGTGCACAAAATTCGGCTAGCCTTCTATAAGATAACATAACATCACTACGGACAATGAGCCAAATCATTTAAAAACATCTTTTGAACTTTTAATCATATGTAAGCTTATATAAATTACATTTAAATAACTGATAATTATTTCAAAGCATTTGACTTGAAACAATTTAATAAATGTTTTTATTTTTAAGACAATTTATGATAAGTTTTTAATAAATATAGTTTTATAAGTAATTTTAAAGAATGATTTTATTTAACAAAATATTGTAATAGACTATACAAATCAATTTTATATACTTTTCTTTCAATATAATACACACCTCGAATTAAAAGTAATTTAATAGTGAAATACATATACCGTGCATGAATATACTTATCTCGATCTTCAGTAATAAAAATAATACTAACCTCAACCACGAGCTCACTCTCATCCTAGAACATCAAGACACATTCTTATCAACATTATTACTCATTCTGACTTTGATATAAATCCAACATAAATCTGACCATCCAATACAAGTTGATTTTTACCAAGCTAACCATATGTCGAGAAATTGTAAAAATTAAAAAGAGAAACCGTAACCATGTGTAGCATTTCATATAAAAATTCAAAAAAAATGAATAAAAGTAAAAAACATATAGCAAAAAGAATTTTACATGAGAATATCCACAATGTCCAGCAGTGATAAAAACAGAGGTTGCTGAATTGGAAAATTTATAAAATATTTAATAAAACTCATAAATTAGACTACTTAATTTTACAATAGTAGAAACATCAAGAAACATCATATCAAATTTCTAGAATTTTTTAAGATGTGAAACTATTTTAAATGAATTTATATTTAGAGACCAGCAAACCTATCTAGAAACTTTCATGTTTGTGTTTTGAAATTTAAAAATTCATAACTTTATGTAAACTCAATGAAAATTAGTCAAACAAACTTTTAAATCATAGAGGACTCACCATGTTATACGAATATAATTTTACAAGATATTTTAAAGCGTTTTGATAACTTAAAGTAATTTTTACCATTAGCCATTGCAATTTTGGAAAGCAGTCTCCAAAATTACTGCAACCCAACATAATGACTTTTAATAATTTTTATACTTAACCAAAAAATTATGAAATTTAAAATAGTAAATCATAATGAGGATTAAATAAAAAGATCACCATCATTTTCAGGGATCATTTGGCTAGTAAAAAAAATCGCCAAATTCAAACATGCTGCTGAAAATCAAAATTTTCCAACACCACTTTTCTGAATTCAAAAATCAAAACAAATTGGTTACTTGGAATCTCTTTACGCAAAATATATCATTGAAAACCTTAGGATGTCTGCTTTAATTTTAACATTCATGTAGAAATTAAATAAAAAATAAAGGAAAAAATAGTAATCAAATCGTACTGCTCATGCCTTATAATGTCTAGCTAGTCATTCATGATAATGAGAAGAATGCATGCATTCATCATCAAACACATAAGATCGTATTACAGAGAATGTACTAAAGAAGGATAAATACTTCAAAACTTCTTTCAAACGTGCATAAAAGAAAACCCTAGAACGTCTTTACATAAACAAAAGATAAGAAAATAAATATATAAGCATACTTAAATTCAAACAAATAAGGAACATGTGTTAAACTTCCCCAGCCCCACCCCCCCAAAAAATCATCTTTGAAATTTAATACATTGCCTCAATCATCGAAAAGTTAGGGGTACTTCTCCCTTATATTAGCCTCTCGCTCCCAAGCAGCCTTTTTAATGTGAACCCCACAACAAACTTTGAAATCTACACTTAATTTAAAGTTTCAACTTCCCAATAAAGTTTTAAACATATTAATCAAAAAAAAATCTTGACCTAATGTTTAAGAAAACATGAACTAGAGGTATAGAAAAGGATATTGATACTACACTCAAGATTTAGATGATAAGGTGAGTGATAAGTCTATTTTGGAACACCAAAAGGATGAAAATTCTTGATAAGTTCACTAGTTCTCAAAATAACCAAAGAAAGAATGATCTCTAATTGTCTTACATAGCAAGATTGCTGAATTTAAATAGGCTAATAAAAACCAAAGATCCTAAAAATGCAAATAGAAACATTGAAACAACCCTTCAAGCATAGGTTTGTCAAAGGATGCTTCAAAAGTCTTCATCAACCCACCATTATTAATGCTAGTCATTGACAAGCTTAATGTTAGCCTATCATAATTAATGCTAGTCATTGACAAACTTAATGCTAGCCTATCATAATTAATGCTAGTCATTTACAAACTTAATGTTAGTCCACCATCATTGATTGTAGACTTACCTAACACATTGACAAACTTGAAACAAAACAAATAAATGAAGTTGAATAAATAAAGTAGTGGTTGGAATTCCCATACCTAAACAAACTGTAATAAATTTGTCATAACACGTTCTAGAGAACACTAAATTCATTTATGTAAATTGCATTGGAAAGTTAACTTAATTATCTTTCCAATGAAATATAGCTTGCACATTAGTTCTAGCTCAATTAATACCAATTTTATTCCAAATTTACTTTTTCTACATTTGATCCAAATTGTGTATTTGGCTGCCAAATAGCTTGAATAATGCCCGCAATGCCTTTTCTTTTCTCCAAGCCCAATTCATGATGTCTTGCATCTTAAATTGCATTTTCAGTCCACATTTTCTCAATTAATCCATTTAAAGTAGCTTGCTTCTTTTTGGCTCTAGCTCTTGTAGTTGTGCCTCCATGAATGTGTAAAGGATCACTTGAAACTTTAATGGTATTCCATTGATGGTTCTCATCACTCCTCTACAGTATAACTCATTCAAAAAACCTTCACTACTGGAATGGCTTAAGCTCTTTAGACTTGCTCATTCTCGTCAACAATCTTCATTGGTTGCCCTTCATAAGTCATATCCTTTGACATTTAGATAGGTTGGTAATCGAATACGGGAGAAGGATTAGTAATGTACTTCCTCAACACCGGCTTATTAAGCACATTGTGAAGCCTTGATAGGCTTAGAGACAAAGCTACTTGATAAGCAGCTATACTGTTGTGCAAATTTTATTGAACTCGCAAGTGCACGAATCTATTGTAGAATAGATCAATGGTGACGAGTGTCGATCCCACGAGGAGGTGGATTTTAATTGTGTGTAGAATTAATTTTTCTAACTGGGTGGTTGGATTTGGGCGAAAGTAATTTGGATTATCCTAAAATTTGAATCAAAATGGCAGAAATGAATTGAAGTGAAATCTATTGAAATAACGCACTTGGGTATCTAGATCCGCATCAACATGCACCATTGGCTAAATATTCTTTATTATTGCCAATTAAATCATGAGGGGGGAATCCACACCTCATGAACCACACTCTAATCAATATGGTGCTAAGCGCTTATCGTGCCAAATAATAATAACCTTGTACTAGGGAGCCGGTGAAACCAGGGCGGTATCTAAACAAGATTATTATTATTTATCGACGAGAAGTCAAAACATCAACAAAAACTAGAGGGGAATAGAAAATAAATTTACCAAATAAAGCCCATGGCACATGTTTAGACTTCACCTTCAACCCAAAATTAAAAGAAAATTAGCTACTCATAATTGAACTAGGGGTAAAATGGAAATTTATTAAAATACGTAGAAAATATAATATGGAGAAGGAATTACAGAAAATGGAGCCCAAAAATAGATTCAGAGATGCCAAATTAGGGGGGGAGACCCCCTTTTTATAGATACATTGAGTAAATCATGGCCATCGGATTAAAAACAGTTTGGACGCTTAGGATTGCGCCACGTCATCAGTCAACAGTACGCGGTTAGACCACACGGTTTGAATAGTGACATGGTTTGATCACGCGGTTTGAACAGTCAACTAGCTTGAACAGTAACACGGTTTGGTTGAAAATCATCCTGTGTATATGCATGTACCGTACGCGTAATTTTTGGTCCACTAACATGCTGCCACGTCAACGATCAACAGTGCATAAGAATTTTCTCCAATGGAATCGTGACACCTCATCAGTCAATGCCACATCAAAGGTCAATGTCACGTCATCAATCCGTCTATGTGAATAATATCATGAATAGTAATGTAGACAATACCGTATATGTGAATAGTATTGTACATGTGAACAGTGACATTTTTCCTTTTATGCTCCTCCTAAAGTTTTTGACCGTCCTAAGTTCAAAAGTGATGTTTGTTTTACCGTCTGATTTCTCGTTCATTGTGAAATGACCATGATGCCCCTAAAATATATAAAATACTTAATTAAAATAAAACACAATTTTATTTTTTATTTTTTTTGGAAGTTGTAAGGTGGATTTAACCTATTATTATTATTTTTTTAAACAACAATTTTTTTTTTTTGCTTTTGTTTGACATAACTTCACTGAACAAAATAATTATTTACATTTTTCTCAAACATAAATAGGTAATGGAACTTGTAAGATAATAGGTAATACTCCAAATCGGAGTGGGTCAAAATGATAAATTTGAGAAAGAAAATGTTTTTTTTTTAAAGGCTCAAAATGGTTAACTATGGATATTTCACAAAAGGGATGGCTAGAAAGGCTCAAACGGATCAAAGATGGCATTTCCATCATCTTTTAAGACTCTAAATAATCTTCCATATCTACTAGTTAGATGGGCCTTCAGATGTAGCAACACACATTTTTTTCTTTTTTTTTTTAATTTTACAATTTTTTTTATGGGTTAACTCAAAAGAAATCTAGAAATCGTGTATAAAATAATAAACTGTTAAGATGTATGAAGAATGAGCAAAATTGTTACTCTCCAAGAAAAATGATAGGCACAAAGACTCACTTGGTACTTATTATGACACGTTCATTCCTTCAAGGAATTCATATTTGTCTCCGACATCAACATGTAAAGTAGCAAACATGGCGTAACATCACTTAAGACTAAAGATAATACAAATACTAAAATTTGAAATTCATCATGTCATCCAATGTTAAAACAAATCACACAATTGTTTTTTTCAAACAGCATTCTACCCCCAACCTATTCTAAACATGAAAGGAAAATATGCATGCAGAAATGTGAAAATGATGTAGAAAAACTAATTAGAAAAGTTACACTTAAAATGATAGAAAAATAAAATGTTTTTTTTTAACTAAGAAGATGCGTTTCTAGAGGCATTACAGTTCATATTTAGCCATCTTCGACTAAAAATTTTGAAAATGTATATTTATAAAGGAGAAATTAAAAAGAAGAAGTAAAAAAAAATGAATATCAAAGCTTAATAAAGAAAAAGAAATCTCTGGAATTTTTTTTAACGAAAAAGAAATCTCTGGAATTTTTTTTAACGAAAAAGATGCGTTTCTAGAGTACCTATACTCCATATTCAGCCATCTTCAACACAAAAGTTAGCAACAGTTAGTTTCTACAACAAAAAATCAGTAAAAACTTAACCAAGATTCCACAATTGTCGACTATTCCCTCCCCCAACCAGAATGAAATATTGTCCTCAATGTTTTAAAGGAAAGAAATAAAGTTTATAAGACATCACCTGGGTGGTGCAACACAGAAGAAAATATTTACAAACGGAGAGTTAAATCTAATTTGTACTTCTTACTGCGGCTACTGTTACCATCATTATTTGGAGACTCCAACACAAGGGTCCTTGAGTCTGGCTTTGGTTTATAAGCTTGTAACAGATCAAGTAGCTCATTAGCAGTGTGAGTACAAATAAAAAGCTTTTTCGCTGTGGAAGGAATGAAATAGTTTTTTATTGCATGGTTAAGAAATGCGATAAAGTCATCATAAAAGTTATTGACATTTAACAAACCGATAGGTTTCTGGTGAATGTGCAGATGGGCCCAAGATGCTAATGTAATAAGTGTCTCTAGAGTTGCGAGATCTCCTGGTAAGAAAATAAAAGCATCAACATGATTAAGCATTTCAGTTATTCTTTCTTGCATACCTGAGACGGCTAACTCTTCTCCAGTCGGTGAGTCAGACAAACTGCCCAAAGATTTTAGAGCTCTTGGTATGATGCCTAATACTTGGCTTTCTCTGACAAAAGCAGCTTCGGAGACCAATTTTGATAACCCTCATTTACCTCCTCCATGCACCAAGTGTAATTTTATCTCTGCTATACTTCGACCAAGATCTATGGCTGCCTCAACGAACTCTTTATGTTTGCCATAGTTAAATCCAGAAAGCACACAAATATTATTGAATTGTCTATTGGGAGTAGCTGCCATTGGGATACTTCTCAAAAATAATTTGTGAGTGCTTGACAAAAAATCATATTTAATAATCTTGGTGACAGGGGGTCATAGTTGTGTATGAGGTAGCATGTCAGTGTCAATTAACGTGTAAAGCACATGGCTCGAGAGTCAAAAAGTAAACAGTAAAAAGAAAAAAAATGATAAAATAAATTTATTAAAGACAATAATGCAAATGATAAAACATCAGTAAAATAAAATATCAGTGAAGTAAAATGATATTTACAGGTAGTTGCGACTATAGCTCACATCTTCTTCTGGCTTTACGTCTAGAAACAGCTTGAACGCTCTCTATGGGTCGAGGATAGGCTTCCCATCTAGTTTTCTTATAAACTGGCAAACATGGTTGTTTATAGTCAGATTTCCGAGACTATATCGTGCATGCTCTTTCTGAAATAATGGCCATAACTGGAGAATCGCTCCTTGCACATATCCACTGGGATGCGTTTCATGAGACAAAAGGATATTATCCAATGACTCCTTATTCAAGCCATCCCTAATGAATTGAATGTTATCTTCCCTGTTATTAGACACCATTCCTAAAGAACATGAGTTTTTATTACATCTCATTCTGGCACATTTATGACAAGCAACATAAATTCTTCAAGCTCTTCGTTTTCTTGCATAATTTCCCTTACCACAACCAGACATGTATGCAATAAATTTTGGAGGTAACTCACCTGTCAACTATATTTTGGCCTCGATTAACCAACGGATGTCAGCAGGTATGTTATTCCTCATGAGCAATCGTATGCGTTCGGACCGAGCTTTATAGATTATAAGGAGGGCATTATGAGGAAGTGAAGGGAATTAATTGTGTAGTTTTGCTAAAATCTCGTTTCTGTCCATACCTTCGCCTCAGAATATCAGTTATTACAGGAAACTGAAGTAACCGACTTGATTGTCACGGAGTACCATTATCCGCCACTTCACCGGGGTAACAAACTAAAGCACACAAACAAAGAAAAATAAACTAAAATACATAAAGAAAATTACAATCGTCCTCTTATTAAATTTACCTCAAGCTCGAACTGGATGTTGTAGACACTTCTCTCAATGTCTCTGAGTTGGCTTTTTAAATCCTCAACATAAGATACTAACTCTGGTGGTTGCAGAGCCCAAATACGATGTGTTTTACAAAATCGAATATGCCTTTTGAGATGAGATTTTACACATTGAAGTAGTTTAAGAATGTCTAGGAGGAACTGTTTAGCTATGACACTCATGATTAACAATGATAAGAGAAAACTTAATGGTTAAACAAACACACTTATGCAAAAATAATTTCAATTAGCAAAAGAATAATAAAAGGAAAGAAAGAAAAGTCAGATCACCGAAAAGAAAAATTCAATTCAAATCTGATGGGTCACTCAAATTTATTTCGGTGTCTTTTCATGTGGTTGGTACTCTAGATATGGCTTTAATCTTTGACCATTAACTTTAAACGTGACACCATTCTTTGGGTCCTTAATTTCAATTGCCCAATGTGGAAAAACAGTATGAACAATAAAGGGGCCAGACCATCGAGAGCGTAACTTACCTGGGAATAGGTGCAATCGAGAATTGAATAAAAGCACTTTCTGACCTAGAGTGAAAGATTTTCTCATAATTTGCTTGTCGTGAAAGACTTTCATTCGTTGCTTGTAAATCTTGGCATTTTCGTATGCATCATTGCGAATTTCTTCAAGTTCTGCCAGTTGTAATCTTCTTTCTGAGCTGGCTTGCTGCATGTCAAAGTTGAATTTCTTGATGGCCCAATATGCACGATGCTCGAGTTCCACAGGTAGGTGGCAAGCTTTTCCATACACTAGCCTGTAGGGTGACATCCCAATCGGGGTCTTGAAAGCCGTTCTATATGCCCATAAGGCATCATCAAGTCTTAATGACCAATCTTTTCTGTCTGGCCTCACCGTCTTTTCTAATATGTGCTTTATTTCTCGATTGGAGATCTCAACTTGGCCACTGGTTTGCGGATGATACGGGGTCGCCACTTTGTGTGTGATTGAATACTTTGTCAAAAGAGCTTTGAATGCTTTGTTACAAAAGTGGGCACCACCATCACTGATTATTGCTCGAGTGAATCCAAAGCGCGAAACAATGTTGCTTTTTAAAAATCCTATCATCACCTTATGATTGTTGGTTCTGCATAGAGTTGCTTATACCCATTTCGATACGTAGTCAACAGCAACCAATATGTATTGTGAAAAATCTGAACCACTAAATTTGGATTTAGTGGCATCATATTCCTTCGTGTAATGCTCCCTATTCGTTGACACCTATCACATGAAGAGCAAAAGGTGTAAGCATCTCGAAATATAGTTGGTCAATAGAAACCACATTGTAAAACTTTTGTAGCTGTTTTCTTTGCACTGAAATGGCCTCCACAAGCTTGTTCATGGCAGAATGAAAGAATATTCTGAATTTCATTTTCTGGGACACATCGTCTAACAATCTGATATGCATAATACTTGAACAAATACGGTCATCCCAAAAGAAATTCTTTATTTCTGTAAAAAAAATTGGCCTTGTCTTGCTTGGTCTAATGCTCTAGAAGTTGACCTGTAACAAGATAATTCACGATGTTAGCATACTATGATAATACTTCCACACATCAATTGTTCATCTGGAAATGACTCATTCAATGTTAATGATGGGTGATGATGTCAAAATTGCTTTAGCTTTTCAAATGCCACAAGACATGAATCATCAAAGATAAAAGGTACATCTTTAGCAAGTAAATTACATAAGGGTCTAGAAACCTTGTTAAAATCTTTAATGAAACGTCTATAAAAACCAGTATTCCCAAGGAAAGATCTTACTTCTCTGACTGTTTTAGGTGGAGGAAGATTATAAATGAGATTCACCTTGGCTTTGTCAACCTTAATACCTTTGCTTGAAATGATGTGACCGAGAACAATACCTTGTTTTACCATAAAATGACACTTCTCCCAATTTAAGACTAAGTTCTTCTCGATACAACTCTGAAGAACTAGTGTTAGATGATGTAAACATTGATCAAATGAGTCACTAAAAATTAAAAAGTCATCCATAAAGACTTCAAGGAATCATTCAACTATATAAGAAAAAATGCTTAACATGCATCGTTGAAATGTAACAGGTGCATTACATAATCTAAATGGCATCCTCCTATATGCAAATGTGCCAAAAGGGCAAGTGAAAGTGGTTTTCTCTTGATCTTTTGGTGCTATAGGAATCTGATTGTATCTTGAGTAGCCATCTAGAAAAATAAATAAAATTCATGGCCTGCTAATCTATCAAGCATTTGATCGATAAATGGTAAAGGAAAATGGTCTTTACATGTGACAGAATTCAATTTTCTATAATCAATGCATACACGTCATCCTGTAGTTACTTTAGTTGGTATTAATTCATTATCAGCATTGGTAACTACTGTGACTCCTAACAACTTGCACAAGACTAACCCATGAACTATCATAAATGGGGTAAATGATACATGCATCTAATAACTTAAGGATTTCAGTTCTAACAACTTCTTTCATATTAGGATTTAACCGACGTTGCATTTCCCTAGTAGGTTTAGGATTTTCATCAAGGTCAATGTAATGCATGCAGTCTACTGGGTTTATACCTTTTATGTATGCTATGGTCCATCCTAATTCTCCTTTGTGCTCTTTTAAAATATCCAACAACTTACTTTTTTTTTCGTCATTGAGGGATGATGAGATGATTACCGGCAGAGTACTTTCTTCTCCAAAAAATGCGTATTCCAATGTGTTGGGTAATGGTTTGAGCTCGAGTTTCAGTGGTGATTCTGATGATTAGATGAGTTTCTTTTCTGATGGTGCTAGTTGTTCAACTCTTGACTTCCATTTATTAGTGTCCATGGATAGTACTGAGTCAAGTAGAGCATTGACCTCATCGACCGATCTGCCAATATCAAAATCCAAACCAAAGTGAGTTAAGCATGTTTGCAAAGGGTCATCACTAAGGTTTGAAAGAAAAGTATTATCAACTAATTCTTCTATTAAATCCACATCAAAAATTCCATCATCTGCATTGTGAGGTTGTTTGACAATGTTGAAGATGTTTAGCACCATAGTCATGTTGCCAAAGGACAACTGTATATTTCTGGTCCTACATTGAATGTGAGCATAGACAGTTGCCAAGAAAGGTCGGCCTAGGATAATGCGGATATACTTCCTTGAATCCTGTATTGGTTGAGTGTCAATTACAATGAAATCAACAGGAAAATAAAAATTGTCTACCTGGATAAGCACGTCCTCTACAATACTACTAGGTATTTTTGTGGATCGATCTGCAAGCTGTAACACCACTAGAGTTGAGTGTAATTCTCCTAGTCCAAGTTTTACAAATACTGAGTAGGGTAACAAATTTACACTAGCTCCTAAATTCAACAAAGCATTCTCAATTGTGTGGTTCCCTATACTACATGAGATAGTGGGGGAGCCTGAATCTTTGCATTTTAGAGGAAATTTGTGTTGGAGTATAGAACTAACATTTTTTTTGTTAAAAATGTCTTCTTTTGAACATGAATATTTCTCTTTTTAGTACAAAAGGTCTTTAAAAAACTTGGCATAAGATGGAACTTGTTTTATAGCATCAAGTAAAGGGATATTAATACTTACCTATTTGAAGATTTCAAGAATCTCATCTGTGGATTTTCCCTTCTTTCCTTTAGCTAACCTATGAGGAAATGAAGCTTTGGGAACATATTCTCGTGGGTTGGTTTTTTCTTTCTTTTCCGATGGTGAGTCCTCAACATTCACAAGTATAATTTGATTTTCTTTTGTCACCGACATCTCCACTTTGTTGTCGACTTCTTTTCCTTTTCGCAAGGTCATGACTACTTTGACCTCTCCATGCTGCTGTGGTGAATTGGTACTTACTTCATGTACTCCTTTAGGATTAGGTACTAGTTGACTTGGAAACTTGCATTTCTCAACAGTTATTGTCAAGGTCTGAATTGAAGAAGCAAGTTGTCCCACCATTTTCTCGAGGCTTGAAACTGATTGGGCTTGTGAGTTGAAGCCTGCTCTTAAGAAGCATCCTCCCATGGTCTAGGTTGAGAGTAGTTCTGGTTCTGATTGTATGGTCTAAATGGTGGCTGAGAGGTTTGAGGAACTTGAGGAATTTGTTGCATTGGTGGAGCTGGAGTTACTGGTCCATTTTGTTGGAATCCTTAAGACCACGAAAAATTGGGGTGGTCTCCCCATCTAGAGTTATATGGGTTGGAGTATGGGTTGTAATTTGATGGTTTTCTCATTATACCTATGGCATTGGCTTGATTTGAGTATGAGTCATGGTCATGTGGTTCTGTTGATTTAGCTGTCGTTAATGATACTATTTGTCGAGAAAGACCTTCAACCATCTCCTTGACTTCTTTGATTCCTGAAGTTGACATACCAATGTGAACCTCATTCACTCCTTTAATTCTTTTAGTATTCCTGAGAGATCGACTTCATTGTTGGGAGTTATCCGCTTGTCGTTGGAAGAATTCCCAAATCTCTGATGCACTTTTTGACATTAGCTCTCCTCCACTTATTGCCATTAGCCATTCTTGCACATGCGGTAATAATCCCTCCAAAAAGTATTGGCATTGGTGCAATTTCTCGTACCCATGATGTGGACACTTCAAGAGTAGCCTATTGAATCGCTCCCATGTTTCGAAAAACTGCTCGTCCTCTCTCTAGGTAAACTCTGAGATTTCTCTGCAAATAGCATTGTTTTTATGCACTGGGAAATATTTATTCAAAAATTTTGTTACCATTTGTTCCCATGATGTAATGCTATTAATAGGTAATGTATTGAACCATGAACGAGCTCTATCCTTTAAAGAAAATGAGAATAGTCTAAGTTTAACATCATCATCTGAAAAATTTTCATATTTAAATGTTTGACAAACAGCATGAAAATCATTCAAATGATTATATGGGTCCTCATTTTCTGGGCCATAGAATATTGGGAGACAATTTAGCACACTAGGTTTTAATTCAAAACTCCTAGCAGCTACATTTGGGTGTCTTATACATGATATGCTCAAATTAGCTAAGGGGCTAAAGTAGTCCTTAAATGGCCTCTCTTGTGGTGGTGGTTGTTGTTGTTGCAAATCCATTTTATTTTTAACGTGTTTGTGTGTGCGAAGTGTTTTATCTAGTTCAAGGTCTATAGGCTCAAGATTAGGAAATAATGACCTTCAACCATGTATGAAAAAAAACACAAAAAAATAAAAATAAAGATGGGAACAAAGCAAATAAAAATAAAAAAAAGGAGAAATTACGATACTAACCTTATTACGTTGTTACAACGTACAACCTTTCTATAAAAACACACTTACAAAATACGTGAAATAAATTAACTAAAAATAAATTAGTAAGATAAACAAAAATTACAAAGAAAAATAACTTAAAAATTAAATTACAGAATTTTAAAAGAGAGAAAAAAATTCTTACATCTAAATGCAGATTTACTTTTTTTTAGTAAGAGAAAAAAAATTACAAGAAAAAAATTAAAAGAAATTATTTACAAAAATTAATTCTACAAATTAAAATAACTTACCTCTACGGCAACAGCGTCAAAAACTTATTGTGCAAATTTTATTGAACTCGCAAGTGCACGAATCTATTGTAGAATAGATCAATGGTGACGAGTGTCGATCTCACGAGAAGGTGGATTTTAATTTTGTGTAAAATAATTTTTCTAAATGGGTGGTTGGATTTGTGACGAACGTAATTTAGATTATCCTAAAATTTGAATTAAAATGGCGGAAATGAATTGAAGTGAAATATATTGAAATGACGCACTTGGGTATCTAGATCCGCATCAACATGCATCATGGGCTAAATATTCCTTATTAGTGCCCCCTTTTTATAGATACATTGAGTAAATCACGGCCATTGGATTAAAAACAGTTTGGACGCTCAGGATTGCGCCATGTCATCAGTCAACAGTACGTGGTTTGACCACGCGGTTTGAACAGTCAACCGGCTTGAACAGTGATGCGGTTTGGTTGAAAATAATTCTATGTATATGCATGTACCGTACGCGCAATTTTTTGTCAAATAACATGCTGCCACGTCACCGATCAACGGTGTATAAGAATTTTCTCCAATGGAATCGTGACACCTCATCAGTCAATGCGACGTCATCGATCCGTCTATGTGAACAGTGTCGTGAACAGTAACGTAGACAATTTTTCCTTTTATGATCCTCCTAAGGTTTTCGACTGTCCTGAGGTCAAAAGTGATGTCCATTTTGCCGTCTGATTTCTCGTTCATTGTGAAATGACCATGCTGCCCCTAAAATACATAAAATACTTAATTAAAATAAAACACACGTAATTAAATCATAGGAAGTTTAAATACATAAAAGTAAGGGTGTTAGTAAGACTTGAAATGTAAAATGACGATTTTCTCCTTTATAAATATACATTTTCTAACACTCAACGTATACCAACCCTCTCAAAAATCTTAAAAGGCCCAATAAATCGAGGGATAAGTTTGCCTTTCTTTCCAAATTGAAAAACGCCCCTCCAAGGTGAAACTTTCAGGAAAAGATTATCTCCAACCTGAAACTTAGATCATGTTTAGGCCTGTCAGTATAACTTTTCTATATACTTTGAGTTGTACGGAGACATTCTTTGATCAGCTTAATCTTACTTGTAGTAATCTAAACATACTTTAGCCCCAACAGCTTCCTCTCGCAAACCTCATCTCGACAAATGGACAGTTTACACTTCCTCCTACAAAAGCTTCAAATGCTGCCGTGCCAATGCTAGAGTGAAAGCTATTATTGTAAGCAAACTCTACCAAAGGCAAATGATCTTCCTATCTAACTTTTAAATCTAATACACAAGCTCGCAACATATCCTCAAGAGTTTGGATAGTTCTTTCTGGCTGATCATTCGTCTAAGGCTGAAAAGTTGTGTGAAGCGCAATTTGGTACCGAAACTCTTATGCGTGCTAACCCAAAAATTTACAGTGAATTATAGATCTCCATATGAAGTAATCAACATTGGCACTCCATATAATCCTTTCAACAAATAGCTCTGCCAACTGCCAAAGTTTGCTAGTACTTTTGAATGGTAAAAAGTGAGCTAACTTAGTCAATCAATCAAAGATAACCAAAAAGAGGCACAAACCTCTCTAGAGCGAGGAAATCCACTCATAAAATCCATGATGATATGCTTCCACTTCTATTCTAGAATAGGAAATGATTGAAGAGTTCCTGCAGTCTTTAGTGCTTAGTCTTTACCTGCTGACACACTAAATATTTTGATACGTATGTAGGGACATCATTTTTTATATTCCTCCTATAGAAATTTTACTTCAAGTCTCGATACATCTTAGTGCTTCCTAGATATGCACTAAAAGTTGAATCATGAGCCTCTCTCATTATCTCATTCTTTCACTCCTCATCAACTGGTATAAAAATTGTTGTCTCAACCATAAAACACCATCATCAGCTACTTTAAGCTCAGGACAACTACTTTTTACTTCCTCAACGATATTTTTGAGTTTGGGCTCTTTTTTATGTGCTATCTTGATTCTATCTATTAAGATAAGCTAAATGCTCAAGTGAAACAAAATATTTGTATCACCACGTGCAACCACTTCAATCTCCATCTTTCTAAGGTCCTCTAATATATGGCCTTGAGTAGTAATCATATGACCCACCATATGACTTCCTACTTAAAGCATCAAGCATTACATTTATCTTACTAGGATGGCAATTGATCGACCAATCATAATCCTTCACCAGCTCTAACCATCTTTTCTGTCTAAAATTCAACTCTTTTTGGGTGAACAAATACTTCAAAATTGTATGGTCCGTATAGATCTCATTAGTCTCACAATGAATATAGTGTCTCCAGATCTTCAAGGAAAAACTACAACTACTAGCTCCACATTTTGGATAATTATGGTCGTAGCTCTTTATTGTTGTGAAGTATAAACAACCACTTTATGATGTTGCATCAACACACATCCCAACCCTTTCCTATAAGCATCGTTGTAAATAACATACTTACTGCCGACTGATAGAATAGTCAAAATAGGTGCAAAGACCAACCTTTTCTTTCACTTTTGAAAGCTCTTCTCGCAATCCTCATTCTATTCAAACTTCACTTTCTTCATGGTCAACTTAGTTAAAAGAACTGCAAGATTAGAGAACTCATTCATGAATCTCTAATAATACCCAAGCAAATCCAAGAAACTTCTAACCTTAGTAATGTTAATAGATCTCGGTAGCTAGATCAACTACTATGTCATCCTTAAAAGCTATATGCCCAAGGAAAACTACACGGTCTAGCCAGAATTTACACTTCCTTAATAAGGCCCACGATTTTGTTTCTGGGGTGCCCGTATACCCCTTATAAAACCAGCATCTCTTTTATGCTTTGTTAATATGAGATTTGTCGACGATGTTACATAGGCCCCTTTAGAGACTCAATGTCCTCGTTGAAGTTTGCCCTACCATCATTTAAGAAGACATGCAGATCCACTCTGATACCATATGTTATGAGTTAATCTTAACCTGGCAAGATGTTTTCCACTTTAGGCCTTAACAAGGCCGACAATTTTGTTTTTGGGGTGCCCATACACTCCAAAACGCGTCTTGCCAATTAAGGTGTAGATCGCCCTTATAAAACCAGCATCTCTCTCGTGCTTTGTCAATGTAAGACTTGCATAGGGTGTTATAGTTAACTATCTTATTATAGGGCAACTTTGAGAACATTGGACTTAGTAGGATAAAGATAATTTTTTTTTTGGAAATAAAGAATTTATTTTGGGATGATTCTTATCGGTTCAAGTATTGCACGAATCAAATTATTAGATGATGCGTCTTACACAGTAAATTTAAAGATAATTTCATACTACCATGAACAAGCTTTTGGAGGCCATTTTAATGCCAAGAAAACGACAACTAAAGTTTTACAATTTGGTCTTTATTAGCCAACTTTATTTTGAAATGCTTACACTTTTTATTTTTCATGTGATAGATGCTAGTGTATGGAAAAAATTACTAAAAGGAACATAACGCAACCAAACCTTGTTTTAGTGGTCAAGATTTTTTATGTATAGAGCATCAATTTCATAGGACCATTTCCTTCTTTTTTTAGCTATCACTACATATTGGTTGTTGTCAACTATGTATCAAAGTTGGTAGAAGCAATTCCATACAAAACTAATTATCACAAGGTGGTGATGGGGTTTTTGAAAAGCAATATTGTCCCTCGACAATAATCAGTGATGAGAATACCCACTTTTGCATGTATTAGAAAAGATGGTGAGACGAGATAGAAAAGACTGGTCATTGAGACTCGATAATGCATTATGGGCATATCAAACGACCTTCAAAACATCTATTGGGATGTCACCCTATACGCTAGTGTGGAGTTCGAGCATCATACATACTGGGCCATCAAGAAATTCAACTTTGACATACAACAGGGTGGTTTGGAAAGAAGATTACATCTAACAGAACTTGAGAAAATTCACAATGATGCGTATGAGAATACCAAGAATTACAAGCAACATATGAAAATCTTTCATGACAAGCATAAATGAGGAAATCGTTTACACCATGCCAGAAAATGCTTTTATTTAATTCTCGCCCATATTTATTTCTAAGTAAATTATGCTCTTAATGATCTGATCCATTAATTGTTCACATTATTTTTCCACATGGGGCCATTAAAATTCAAATAATATTCAAGTTTCGTTGGACCTGTCATAACTGCTCGAGCAAATAAAATCAAAGAAGTGCTTAATCGGTTGATTTAAGTAACTTGGACTCAATCAAATTCGTTGAGGCCCCTTGAAGGAATCGCACAATGATATTCAGACCACTGAATGCGTGATTCAGGCTCTTGAAGTTTCCAAATATCACTTCCATAAAATCAAGAAGTTGGCTTGCACATTATGGGGGAAAAATATATTACTTTCCTTTTCGGATACTTTCCTATTTGGAAAATATACTACTTTCATTTTTAAGTACTTTCTCATTTTTTAAGAGGGCTAGTAGAACTCAATTATTTCTCTTTTAATTGCCTAGTTTCCATTTTAATTGATGTAAGGCATTTACGCTGATTACGATTTTGATTATTTCCTATTTGCTTTAGAATATGATTATGATTTGATTTAGAGTCTTTCCTATTTGCTTTAGATTCATACTTCGATTTGATTTAGATTCTTTCTTCATTTGCTTTAGATCAGGAATCAATTTGATTTTGGTTTAGAATTTATTTTCAAAAGTTCTTGTAATCAACACTATATAAAGTATTCGCATTTAATAAACAGAAACATATCAGTTTTGATGCAATTGGTGAGAGAGTTAACTCTCTTTGGTTCTTAAACTAACTCTTTGAACTTATCGAATTTCCATAGCATTCAAAATCTTGACTTACCAATCATATCATCCATAGCTTACTGTGGTGCCCTCACAAGCTAAGATTCGTACTTTCATTGAGCATCGGGTTGCGGATCCATTCAATTCCAAGTTTAGAAGTGATCTTCGAGACTAAATTGATTAGCATCGTGTTAGTTCTTGGCAGATTTCGCATCAACCAGTACATATCTTTTTGTTTTACTATTCTTTTATCATTTACATTATTACTTTCAATGGTGTGATTTTATTTTTACTTACTATTTGTTTTCTTTACTATTTACTTGTAACTCTTGAGCCACGAACTTTATGTGTCATTTGCCAAACACGACACCC
>MKYO02006210.1:15532-26838 GCA_002013955.2 Citrus medica | reverse complement strand
ATTTGTCTTAAACGGTGCAAAATTTTTATTTTATTTTAATTTGTTATTTTTTCGACAATAAAACCCTTGCATGCACAAATATAAACCTATTGAATTCTAGTTCAATTCAGAAATTGAAAGAACCGCATGAGGATTAAGAAAAGAGAAAAGGGATTCAGAAGTTACTGTAGCAATGGGTGATTTACAAGATATAACGAATTTGAACCCTTGAGGAGAAATACAACCAATGAGGTTAAAATGGGCAGATTATTTATGGGTCAGTAGGGAATAACAACATTATTTATATGGCAAATGATAAAGACAGAGCTATTAGAGATTATACAGTATTGACTCCTCGAGCCATAAACCCTGGAATAGTTAGACCCGAAGTGCAAGCTAATAATTTTGAGCTTAAACCCATGATGTTTCAAATGCTTCAAACAGTGGGATAATTTAATGGACTGCCATAAGAAGATTCTCATATTCATCTTAAGTTGTTTTTAGAAGTAAGTGATTCTTTCAAGATTGTTGGAGCATCATAGGAAGCAATGAAGCTCTTACTTTTCCTGTTTTCTTTGAGAGATCGAGCAAGAGCATGGTTGAATTCTTTACCACCAGATTCCATCACTACATGGAATGACTAGGCTGAAAATTTTTGATGAAATACTTTCCACCAACCAAGAATGCGAGATCACATATTTCCATCAACTTAAAGATGAGTTTTTGTATGATGCATGAGAAAGATATGCATAAGAAAGATTTAAGGAGTTACTCAAGAGATACCCTCATCACGGTATTTCTTACTTCATATAGTTGGAAACCTTCTATAATGGTCTCAACCAAAATACTAGATTAATGGTGGACGCTTCAACAAATAAGGCCTTGTTATCTAAGTCTTACAATGAGGCATATGAGATTTTGGAGAGAATAGACAACAATAACTACCAGTGGTCATCAACTAGGCAAGTTACAGCAAGATGAATAGTAGGTGTTCATAATATAAATGCCTTAGCAACATTATCAGCCCAAGTAACCTCATTAACAAATATGGTGAAGGTGATGGCCACTGCTCCAGCAACTATCAACCAAGTTACTGAAGTATCATGTGTTTATTATGGAAAGGGGCACTTATTTGACAATTGTCCTAAAAATCCAACCTCAGTTAATTATATGGGCAACTTCAATAGACAAAATCAGAGCAATCCATATTGAAACACCTACAACCCTGGATGGAGACAACACCCAAAATCTTCATGGAGAATTCAAAATAAGCATGTTGACGTACCCAATGGATAAAACAGACCTGCTCAACCACCTTAATTTTATTAGCAAAATCAAGGGCAAAGAAGTATCAGCAGTGATCAACTCAGCTCCCTTGAAGCTTTAATTAAGGATTATATTGTGAAGAATGAAGCAGTTGTCCAAAGTCATGTTGTATCATTGAGAAACCTAAAAAGTCATAGTGAACAACTTGCTACAGAATTGACCAACAAACCTCCGAGCAGTTTACCCAACAATATAGAGAATCCAAGGAGAGAAGGAAAAGAGCATTACACGGTGATTAACTTGAGATCGGGAAAGAATGTTCATATTCTTGTTGGAGTACCAAAAAGAATAGTAGAACCCATTTCAACCCAAAAGCAGCACCAATAACAACAGACAAGGGTATTGCAAAAAAGAAGCAGTCTATAAACCCTACTGCAGTACAGCAGTTTAGGCACCCACCATCAGTTCTTCAAAGGTTCTAGAGACAGCAACAAGACAAGCAGTTCAGTAAAATCTTTGGAGTGCTGAAACAGCTACATACCAATATCCTTTTTGTAGAAGCTCTAGAGCAAATGCCAAATTATGCGAAATTTTCGAAGGACATTTTGACAAAGAAAAGAAGACTTGGAGAATTTGAAACAGTCGCTCTAACATAAGAATGCACTCATATGCTTCAAAACAAAATTCGTCAAAAGTTAAAAGATCCAGGGAGTTTCACAATTCCATGTTCCATTGGAACTAGATAAAGTGGTAAAACACTTTGTGATATGGGGGCTAGCATCAACCTCATGTTGTTATCAGTGTTCAAGTAATTGGAAGTTGGAGACGTTAGGCCAACAACAATGAATTTACAACTTGTTGATCGATCTTATGCTTATTCAGAAGGGAAGATTGAAGATGTGTTCATGAAAGTGGATAAATTTATTTTCCCAGTGGATTTCAGAGTGTTGTACTTCGATATAGATAAAAAAGTACCAATCATTTTACATAGACCTTTCTTAGCCACGGGAAAGACTCTAATTGATGTACAAAAAGGAGAGTTAACTATGCAGATAAATGACCATCAAGTTACATTTAATGTGTTGGATGTAATAAAAAATCCAAATGAGATGGAAGACTATAATTTTATCAGTGTCGTAGACTTTGTTGTAATAGAAAAGTTAAACAGTTGCTGCAATAAAGAGGAAATCAATGCTGTAACATTTGAAGAACTTGATGATGAAGATCGTGAAGCAGCTAATAGCATTGTCAGGGGAAAAGCAACCCGTAAGAAATGATAAACTTTTTGAATCTTTAGATCTCTCAAACAAATCAAGAAAAGAGTTTGGTGGACCTATTAGAGAGGTACAAGAAGGCTATTGGCTAAGAGATCAAACAAGAGCAATCAAGTATGGTCAAAGAGAAAGGCCTAAAATCAAGCGCTAATTGGGATGAAACCCAATGATTAGGGGAGTTATTTTAATTTTTCTTTCAATATTAAGTCTAGATTTGCATAGTTGTTGTTTACGGTTTTTGTCATTTTGGATTGATTATTTAATTTATTTTCTTTCTTTTATTTTATTACAGTATATACACAGATATAAAAAAAAAAGGGCTAAGAAACTAACACAAGCTGTTGCAGCATTACATATAACATGACAGCTGGAAAGTGGTTATCATCCACCTAGAGCTTCATCGCAGTTACTGCAACACCAGATTAATTGCTGCAGCATCGATTTATACTGTTGCATTGACAAATCCATGAAATTCTTTTTACTATTGGGAGTAATTTCGCCAGCCGGTGTCGGGAAATCAGAATTATGGATAACTAAGGATTGTGAAATCCCTAGGTTCCCAAGATCAATATCCTTTCCTTTTCACATTTGGATTTGTTTTAAAGTTTAAAATATTATTTCCAAACTTATGCTATTAATTACCTTCATCTTTCAACTTTATCAATACCTATAAATTAGGGACTATAGCGTCTTTTATTCTCACCCAAATTATTTCTCTTCCTTTCAACACTTTTCATTATTATTTGCGATCCTTTTCATGATTTATTTTTTTGTTAGGCACCAAACAAATCCACTCTACATGCTCTAGCAATAACGAGATATAAGAAGATAGTTGCACAATTAAAGAATCCATCCCACTTCAAAAGAATACAAAGCCAATGAAAATTTTGAAGAATTTATCGAGCCAATAACGATGCAGACTTTCTAAATTCATTATTGCAGCAGTTCAATTTTGGCAAGATAAAAGAAACAACTACCACAGAAGCAAGTGGAGATGTTGGAGCAAGAAATGAAAAAAAAAAAGAAAAGTTTAAGGAAGATTACCAACCAGAGCAAAAAGAAGCAGAGGATACTGAAGCAAAAACAAAAAACTCATAAGGGAAAAAGGAAGAAGAGTGAGATACAAAAGATGAAGACATAGAGGAAGAACTCTCAATGGTGACTCCTTCACGCAAAGGCAAATAGAAATTTCAGACAACAAGGAGTCTGTATTTGATTGGGACGAGGATGTTGATGCAACTATTGAGCAAGTTTTATTGCCAATATTACTGCTGAGGAACCTGCTGCAGCAACGCATTGTCTAGGTGCTTCACAACAAACTCCAACCAAATCTCCTTCCACAACTCCCAAGGGATCTAGCAAACGCAAAGGGGCACAAACCTCTAGAGGTGCTACAGCACCAGAAGAGCCAAAGCACAAGCGAACCAGACCAATTCAGCCCAAAGCTACTGAACCTGCTGAAACCCCACCAATCAGTCCAACTCTGAGTCAGAAAAAGAAGTAGCCAGCAACCATACCGCAAGGTTCACCCAAAGAACGTTTGAGAAGTGCATCTAAAAAGAATTGAACCATTTCAGCTCGTGCTATAGCAAAAAGTCCAACAACATGGGAATTTACCCTACTGGCCAGTTTCTTTTATTGCTTTCTAAATACTTTTTATTTCATTTAGTTTTAATTTTTATTTATTCTGCATGTCTTTTTAGTTAGTATATGCATATTTATAATTTGTTTTATTTTGTGTGCTTGTGAGGACACAACACCTCTCAAGTTTATGGGGGTTGTTATGTTAGAATAAATGTGTTTGTGAGTGCATATGTTTGTGTTGTGTGCTATTGTCTAGTATTAGATTATGAATTAGAAAACCTAATGAAGATAAATTGAGTGTCATTCAATGTTAGTGATTACGAAGTAGGGATAATTTATAGATGGGGGCTGAAATTTTGTCTCAACATTTAGTAGAAAAATAGACGGGTAGAAAAATCTCAAGTTTGAGGAAAACTTTTTGTATTGAGCTATGCTTATTATGAAATAAATTCTACTCCAATGACTCAAGTTGCTGAGTAACCAGGCCTGAATATTAACCCCATATACAGACTTGAGTCCAAAGGCAATAAGAGCTATGAGCATTGTTGTAACAACAATAAAACCATAAAAAAAAAGAATGTCCTCTGTTTAGGATATTGAGTAGCCAAGTCTGTTCATGAACCTCATGTTCAGCCTTAAGTTAAAGGTGTCTGTAGATAAGAATAAATTGTGAGCGTTACTGCAACAACTCTAATTTGTGCATTAGTTGAGTAATTGGGTGTCATCACCACAAGTAATAGACATTCACATGAAAAATCAATGAAACATTGAAGAGAATTTAAAAAAATCTTTATTTTGTTGTAGCACAGTTTAAGGCCTAAGTTTAGAACTGAATTGCTATGAAAATTGTGCACGATTAAGCGTGTGATCTGAGGGTTCAAGAATCCTTACAAATGTGATGAAAAAGTTAAGTTCTTTGTTGCATGATTGTGTGATTGAAGTGTTAGTGTTGTTGTCATCACTTAAACACAAGTAATGGTTAAGTTTGGGGGTGTGATAACTCTCTATAAAATGAGATTTATCAAGACACTTTTTGACTTAAATCAATATTACTTAGAGAGTAAATGTCATGTTTTTATTGCATTTTAGTTATATTTCGCATGAATATCCATTTTAGTTTATTTTTAATAAATTATGTTGTTTTAGAATAATTTGTGTGCTTAAATTGTGTCCATAATTGTAGATGACCGGAAGCTCAAATTTTAAGGGACGAATGTCGTTGCAATAAGCTTACAAAAATAAGGAAAAAGCATGGCTACAGAAGAATTGAAGCAAGTCTNCCATAAAAAAAAAGAATGTCCTCTGTTTAGGATATTGAGTAGCCAAGTCTGTTCATGAACCTCATGTTCAGCCTTAAGTTAAAGGTGTCTGTAGATAAGAATAAATTGTGAGCGTTACTGCAACAACTCTAATTTGTGCATTAGTTGAGTAATTGGGTGTCATCACCACAAGTAATAGACATTCACATGAAAAATCAATGAAACATTGAAGAGAATTTAAAAAAATCTTTATTTTGTTGTAGCACAGTTTAAGGCCTAAGTTTAGAACTGAATTGCTATGAAAATTGTGCACGATTAAGCGTGTGATCTGAGGGTTCAAGAATCCTTACAAATGTGATGAAAAAGTTAAGTTCTTTGTTGCATGATTGTGTGATTGAAGTGTTAGTGTTGTTGTCATCACTTAAACACAAGTAATGGTTAAGTTTGGGGGTGTGATAACTCTCTATAAAATGAGATTTATCAAGACACTTTTTGACTTAAATCAATATTACTTAGAGAGTAAATGTCATGTTTTTATTGCATTTTAGTTATATTTCGCATGAATATCCATTTTAGTTTATTTTTAATAAATTATGTTGTTTTAGAATAATTTGTGTGCTTAAATTGTGTCCATAATTGTAGATGACCGGAAGCTCAAATTTTAAGGGACGAATGTCGTTGCAATAAGCTTACAAAAATAAGGAAAAAGCATGGCTACAGAAGAATTGAAGCAAGTCTAGAACAGTGCAGATGTTGTAGTCGTTGCTCTAGCACTCCTGGAATATTGACAGAGAAAATTTCGTGTGAGATACTTAGAAGATTGTGATCTGGAGTTTTCAAATCTGGAAGACACGCGCCCTAGACTTTCGGTTGCCCTAATTCTAAGCTATAAAAGAGGTACACACACAAAGAAAGAGGAGAGCCATCAACAAAGAAGAAAAACCGAAAAAAACTAAAGAAAAACATAATTCAAGAGAAATATTAAGGGCTACATCAGATGAGAAATTGCAGAGATTAATAGGGAAACCAGTCATTCTTATTCTTTTCTTGTTTTCTTGTTTACTCTTTAATCATGGGGATATATTTGATGGCTGAAAGTCTTTTATTTATTTCTCTCTTATAAACAATGAACTAAATTTATTTGTGGTTGAGTGATAAATAATCTTCATAGTTAATTGACTGAATATATGTGTTGCCGCATGATTATTATAGCATGTTGTTTTGATAATATTTATTTTAATTTACTATTTCAGTTGACCACCCATTTAATGATATAAACTAAAATAGTGCCACAAAATGGCCTGTCTTAGTGGAACATATCAGAGAAATACTTGGTTTTAGATTGGGTTTCCTAAGTTGAGTTTAACTTGAATCCAAAAGGGTCGTTCATGATCTAAAATTACTGATGAACTAAACATAGGGATTCACCTTGTAGAGTAAATAGAACCTAAAGGTGTAATGTTATATCTTATGTTAACATAACAATTAGCCACTGTTAAGTTACATTAAGGTATAAGATATCCAACAAGCGACAGCTGAGGTTACATAAGGATTATGCCCAGTGCTATAACAGATGTTGTGGCAATTGAACCAAAAGTTAGAAAAATAATCAAAAACCATTACGTAAGTTTAATCATTCAACTACTTCATTCTCATTGGTTATATCCTTGTGTTTGATGTGAGAGTTTTATTTATTGCATTTTATTTATTAGCATTTTATTTTAAATAGATTCATTAGTTTCATAAATTGTCTTAATTTAGTTTAGAACAAAACTGCACTATTGTTATGTTTTAAACCGGCGTTGATCAGACCTCATCTCAATAAAACTCCCTATGAGCTTTGGAAAGATTGAAAATCCAATATTGGTTATTTTAAAGTTTTTGGATGCAAATGTTTTATTTTGAATACAAAAGATAATCTTGAAAATTTTAATCCAAAATCTGATGTTGGCATCTTTCTCGGGTATTCAAACTCAAGCAAAGCTTATAGAGTCTATAACAAAAGAACTTTAGTTGTGGAAGAATCCATGCATGTTACGTTTGATGAATCTTACCCCTCCTCTGCGGAGAAAAGAGTTGTTAATGATGATGCAGATGGAGAGTTACAAGAAGAATCATCAAAAGATAAACAAGGGAATGCACCACAAGAAAATCAAGAGGATAGACAAGAAGAGCAACCAAGTATGAAGCAACAAGAAGGTATTTCTCAAACACTCCCCAAGGAGTAGAGTTATGTTTCCTCTCATTCTAAAGATTTAATTTTAGGAGATCCTTCAAGAGGTATTACAACTAGATCATCACTTAGAAACACATGTGAGAATGCTGTATTTATTTCTCAAATTGAACCAAAATCCTTTGCGGATGCGGAAAATGATGAATCTTGGATTATGACAATGCAAGAGGAATTGAATCAATTTGAGAGAAACAATGTTTGGGAATTAGTTCCTAAACCGGAACACTAATCCATCATAGGTACTAAATGGGTATTTAGAAATAAGATGGATGAATCCGATGTGGTTGTAAGGAATAAAGCTAGATTAGTGGCTCAAGGATACAACCAAGAAGAAGGAATTGATTTTGATGAAACATTTGCACCTGTAGCTAGATTTCATTTTATTTCAAATGGATGTCAATAGTGCTTTCTTAAATGGTTATATTATGGAAGAAGTGTATGTGAAACAACCCCTTGGTTTCAAAAATGAAAAATTTCCAAATCATGTTTATAAGTTATCGAAAGCATTGTATGGATTAAAACAAGCTTCTAGAGCATGGTAAGATAGGCTTAAAAATGTTTTGTTGGATAATTGTTTTTCAATGGGAAAAGTGGATACTACTCTCTTTGTTAAGCATAAGAACCAAGATATACTTGTTCAAATTTATGTTGATGATATTATCTTTGGTTCTACTAATGAATCTTTGTGTAAAGAGATTTCATCTTTTATGAGTAAGGAATTTGAGATGAGCACGATGGGAGAATTGAAGTATTTCCCTGGACTTCAAATCAAACAAAACAATGAGGGAATCTTCATAAATCAAGCTAAATATGTCAAAGATTTGCATAAGAGATTTAGCATTGATGAACCAAACACCAAGAATACTCCAATGAGTACAACGATCAAGCTTGACAAAGATGAAAAAGGTAAAAAGGTTAATATTAAAAAGTATTGAGGTATAATCGGCTCTTTACTTTACTTAACCGCAAGTAGACCCAATATCATGCTTTGTGAATGTTTGTGTGCAAGATTTCAATAATTTCCCAAGGAATCTCATTTACTTGCTGTTAAAAGAATTTTTCGTTATTTGAGTGGAACCATAGATCTTGGCCTTTGGTATCCTAGAGGAACTCATATAGATTTAACTTGTTATTCAGATGCCGATTTTGCCAGTTACAAGGTCGATATGAAAAGTACTAGTGGAACCTGCCATTTCTTAGGTCATTCACTTGTGTCATGGTTTAGTAAAAAGTAAAATTTGGTTGCATTCTCAACCACCGAGGCAGAATATATTACCGTAGGTAGTTGTTATGCATAAGCCCTTTGGATGAAATAAACACTTAGAGACTATGGCATTAATCTTGAACATATTCCTATCAAGTGCGATAATACTAGTGCTATAAATCTATCAAAGAATCCAATTTAACACTCTAGAACCAAGCATATAGAGATTATACATCATTTCTTGAGAGATCATGTTCAAAAGAGTGATATTGCATTAGAATTTATCCTTACGGAAAAACAACTTGCCGATATTTTTACAAAACCCCTTTGCGAAGAACAATTTTCAAAAATTCGGCATGAGCTTGGGATGATGAAATTTTCACATGAACATCCTTAATCATGTTATTGAGATTATTAAAATTGATTAATTAATGATTTTTTATGTTTATGAAGTGTTGTTTTAGCATGAGAAATGAGTGATATGCTTGTAATTTCAACCATAAAATGTTATCGTATCTCATAATTGTGATGTACATGTATGATGAATATGTTTTAAATTTGAGTTTTTATGATCTTTTGAATGTTAAGTATATTGAGTCCTGCATTAAAATGGCTTTTGAAATGTTTAAAGGTCACAAAATGGTCTTAGAATCGTTCAAAATTAGCCGGAAAGCAAACTATGTGCAGAAGGACAGAGAACAGGCGGCTAGCCGCTTAGGCACTGCCCAAACCCGAGAGCAAGCTGCTAGCCGCTTGGTCACAGGTTTTTAGCTCTTTTTTCTTCATTTTTCATTTCTCTTTAGATGTTCTTTCTCTCTCCAAACCCGTGAGCAGCTCTCCTCCATTTTCATTTAATTTTTCTTCATTTCTCACTTATTTTTATGCCAAAATCAATCATTCAAACCAATACCCATGCATTTGACTTTCATTAAACACTTCCCAATCATTATGTCTTCACTTGTTCTTCATCATTTCATCATCATCTCTCACGTATGGATAGTGCTTCTCTATTTCTCTCTCAAATTTCTTCATCTTTCACTTTTTCTTGTTAAAATCAATCATTCAAATCATTATTCATCCATTGCTCCTTCAATTTTCACTCTCAAAAGAACATTTCATCAACTCTCCACATAAAACCCAAAATCAAAAACCCAACTCTACCCATTTCTCTCTCTTTGTTTTCAAGCTTCTGTTAGCCCATTTTTTTATCCAATCTACATCATATATTAGCTTCATTCATCTCTAGGATCGATTTTCTTGGCTCAAACACATCCATTTCACTCAAATTTTAAAAAATCCGAAATTGGTATTTAAGCTTGTTCTTGTTTCAACAATGGCAGGTGGTGACAAGTCCAAGGCAAAACATGTGGCCCAGAAGCACAAGGAAGATTATGGCGATAATTTGAAGTTTATACTGACTCATTTTTTGTGACCCCTGCTTCGAAAATGATTTCTCGATAATTTCATGTCAAGGTCAGCCATTCCTCCCTATTTTGTCAATCTTAGTAATTTTGTAAACTCAGAAATTTGTGACACATCTCTTAGTGATTTTCTTACTACTATGGGCTGGAAAAATGTATTGATTATTAAAGAGCAATAATATGAAAATTTAGTCAAGGTTTTTTATTCAAATATGGATAGGCAAACCTCGGATAAAATTGTTACAAGTGTTAAGGGAATTCATATTGAATTTGATGTTGCGAAGTTAAATCGTATTCTTCGAACTCTAAATGAAGGATTGGAATTATACAGCGTTAGAACCAAAATAGATTATCCTTGGTTTTCAATTGAGAATGTTTTTCAGAAAATTTGTCGACAACATGACTTGTCCTCGATGTTTTGTCAATCTCCTTTGAAATCTTAATCCTTACCTTTTCAAATTAGAATCCTTTATTATGTTCTTCACCATGTTGTAACTCCTAGATTTGGACATGCTGTTGTGCAAATTTTATTGAACTCGCAAGTTCACGAATCTATTGTAGAATAGATCAATGGTAACGAGTGTCGATCCCACGAGGAGGTGGATTTTAATTGTGTGTAGAATTAATTTTTCTAAATGGGTGGTTGGATTTATGGTAAAGATGATTTGGAATATCCTAATATTTGAATTGAAATGACAGAATTAAATTAAAGTGGAAGCTATAATAATTGTAGCGCTTGGGTATCCAGATCTGTATCAACATGCACCATGGGCTAAATATTCCTTATTAGTGTCAATTAAATCATGAGGGGGGAATCCACACCTTATGAACCATACTCTAATCAATATTGTGCTAAGGGCTTATCATGCCAAATAATAATAACCTTGTACTAGGGAGCCGGTGAAACCAGGGTAGTATCTAGACAAGATTATTATTATTTGTCGACGAGAAGTCAAAACATCCACAAAAACTAGAGGGGAAGAGAAAATAAATTTACCAAATAAAGCCCATGACACATGTTGAGACTTCACCTTCAACCCAAGTTTGAAAGAAAATTAGCTACTCATAATTGAACTAGGGGCAAAA